>JAXIVD010000299.1:157500-187850 GCA_036785275.1 Cancer borealis | reverse complement strand
ATATATATATATATATATAATATATATACATATATATATATATATATATATATATTATATATATATATATATATATATATATATATACATATATATATATATATATATACATATATATATATATATATATATATATGTATATATATATATATATATATATATATATACATATATATATATATATATATATATATATATGTATATATATATATATATATATATATATATATATATATATATATATATATATATATATATATATATATATATATATAATGTTGAGGGAAGTGAAAGTTAGGGCGAGGGAGGTAGAATGGTATGTAGAGGTGAGAGGGAATGGGAAATGAGCCGGTCACTGTTTGCAGATGATAGTTCTTTTTTGTAGATAAGAAGAAACTACAAAGGTTAGTTACAGAATTTTGGAATCTGTGTAACAGAAGAAAGCAGAAGTTGAATGTGTTACAAAGACTAAAGTCATGTGATGCAGTAGTGATGAAAGTATATTTAAAATTTTGCGTAATGTAAACAATTTTTTCATGTAGTTTAAATACATGTAAAATCTATTCCTTTGTTCATGAGGCTATGAATTTTGATGACCGAGTTCAGTCAAACATTACGTTGTGCCATTGGTTCACTAATAGGGTAGTAGAGGAGTGGAACAAACTCAGCAAGCATGTGGTAAGTGCAGGGACAGTAGACACTTTTAAGGAAAGGTCAGACATACCTATGGATGAAGGAAACAGATGGTAGGTGTTAAGGTGCACAGAAGCTGCCTTGCGTAGGTCAACTGGCCTCTTGTAGCCTCCTTATTTTCTTATGTTCTAACAAAACAAGTTGTACACTAATAATAAGCAAGGATTTTTTTTTCCATACTTGGATCACATCGCATTCTAAAAAAAAAGTGTAATTAAAGCAAAAATACTGTTTTTTGACATTGTGTTAAACCAAAAACGCATATTTTAAACTTGTGTAAAACGAGTTAACTGTATTCTAAATGCTTAATATGTACCCTTGCAAGCTAGGTTACTGATGCCTTCTTGAGTGCACTGTGATGTTGCTAAGAAATTTTTTTTTCAGAGTGGAAGGCACTGAAGAAGGTGTGATCCAGATTTATGATGACCACGAGGACTCAGTGTATGCAGTGGAGTGGTCAGCGGCAGACTTCTGGACATTTGCTTCACTCAGTTATGATGGTAGATTAGTTATCAATAGAGTTCCAAGGAGTGTGAAATACAAGCAGTTTATGTGAGTACATATCAACCTAAGTAGATTTGTTTTATCTCATTTAACTATAAATGTAATCTAGAATATAAAGTTTGTGCAATACATAATCAATATAAGGTAGTTTGGCATAAATTTCTAGAAATTCACATTGCCAAATGGGTTTAATAATAATTTCAAAAGTATCCTTACCATATTGCACATCAAATTAGGGATGCTTTCTCAAATATATATGTTTGATGATTATTTAAAAAAAAAAAATTTAAAGAATCTCTTCAAGCAAGGTAGTTACAACCATATAGCTTTGCTAGGGTTAATGAGAGGGCACTAACCATCACAAAGAAGCTGTTCTTTGCCAGGATTGAACTCACAACTTTTAGGCGACGAACCGAGCACTGTACCACAGAGCCTCCCAGTCCCCCTAATGAATATTGGTTTCATGCCTTATGCCACATACAAGGGCATGCCATTGCCACCTGAATACCCACTGGGCTGGGTTGCATCACCACCTCCCACCAAGGCCACTATCATATATTGATGTGACCTCACACAGAACAGCTTCACCCACCTTTGAGGTGCTGGTTGAATGAAAAAGTTCATTCTTTGAATGTAGAACACGGTGCTTCAGAGATCAGCTGGTACTGATTGGACATAATGCTGCAGCGTGCCAGTATAGTTGAAACAAAACAGAGTACTGTATAACACTGGCCTTGAATTTTATTTATTGCTTTATGTAAATACAATCATACATACATAGGTCAGAGCATATTGACGGTAGTAGTAAAATTGAAGGTTATTGTTTAAGGATATGAAAACCAAAATTTTACCATTAGTTCTTTTTATTTATTTCCCACAAATAATGCATTTAGAACACACAGTGTGCCCTTGACATAATACCACTCACGAAAGATATTCCCTTAGTTCATAGTTCAAACATGACTTAATATTAACCTCTGAGAGATAGAGACAAGACAGAGAGAGAGAGACATATTTGTTAACAAGCTGAATAATGCATTAGCAGTAATAGTGTTCCCTAAGAGGTAAAACCAGGCTTCCCAACTTTAAAAGAAAAGTTCACATAGTCCAGTGACGGTTACAAAGTGTTTTTTCTGCCAGTGTTAGGATAGGGAGAGGTCAAGGCTCTTCTGCCGTTGCCATCCCCTTGAGGGATGTTTCTGGAGGGAAGAAGGCGTCAGAAACTATAGATTGATAGTGTGACACTAACGTTATTAGAATGACTATCTGCATATCCAGCTTGTAGGAAGGTCGCCAAGACTAGGGGTCTACATACATCCATCCACATGTATTTCATCACATCTGACTCTTGGCCTCTTGGAGAGAAGGGAACAATTCCCATACCACAATGCATAGGTGGTAATTTCCCTTCATAAGGGACTATTCATTCCAGAGAAGGTCTTTTGTATCACAAAGTCTAATTCAACATTTAAAAGTTAATGACATAGAATGTAACATTTCCTGTATTATTTACTATACGTTCATGTACAATTTCTATTTCAGGAAAAGTTAATTCTGTATAGGATATAAAAACCATATAAACCCTCAAAATATACTATATATGCTGTACTGTAAATACAGTATTGTATAATGGTTGGAGGCATTGCACTTGTAATATTAATTTTATTCAGAGAATCATCTTATTAATTAATCTCGTTGATTACAATACAACCACTTTGCACGGTGTATTATAACCAACAAGGTTAATCTGAGGTGTCACAAACACTGCTTCCTAGTGATATTGGAAAGAAAGACCAACAACTAATCTGATAGAGTAGGCATTGCAGGCCATCCCCACCTTCATGTAGTTAGCACTGTTAATACACTTTCCAAGGTGGAACTAATGTGGAGGGTGGAGGTGCAGCTGTCAGTGTTTATAGCAGTTCACTAATATTGTTCTAGTCACAAAATTGGGTTAAGTGAGATCTTCAGATATTTAGGGTTTGGTTTAAATAAGTTTTTACTGTTATAATAATACAGTATATATCTGGCTGTGACAAATCATCTACATAGGGTTCAAGGAAAATTTCATCCATCCTCGCATCTATGCATTGTCTCATAGAGGGAAAGAATAATACGGAGGGGCTCCCCAGCCCTGTTACCCTATCTTTTTAGTCACCTCTTGTGTGGAATATGGTGACGGAATTCTTCCAACTTAGCTAACCTGTTACCAGGCCTAGTCCACCTACAATAGGGATGGGATACAAACCCAAACTGAGCTACCACAGGAAAAACAAACCTTAACCCCAGCCAGGATTGAACTCCTTTCCCGCAAGACATGAGACAGTCACCATCCCTTAGGATGTGTCCATACGGTCGAACACTGTTTGCCGGACAAACACACTTACCATATCATATTGCATAGCAGGATAACGTCATAAATGTAGAGTCTTGGAAAACTGATCTGGCAACAAACAGTGCTACCAGTTCAGTTTTCCTTGATTCTACAGTTATGACGTCATCCCCTTTACCTCCACTATCCTCAAAACCTTGCAACCATTGCCATTCACTACTTACTATACCCTTGCAAACACAAATCCACAATCTTTCTACTCTCTACATTTACTCTCCTTATTCAATACATCCTACACACCCTTTCCTTCCATCTTATATTCCACATTCACCTGATTTATTAAACTCCACCACTGTGCAGTCTTTCAAGTGTGTTTCACCTGCACCCAACACATCCAGATTTTCTCTCTTTAATGCCTCCACACAGCTTCTCTCTTTACCTCGTCAACTATTTCATTTGTATTCACACATGCCACCCTTAAAAACCTACTTTCTCCCTTTTTTTCCCCTTCTCCCCAGACCATAGAGCCCCTCACCACCCATAGCTAATCTGGTCTACCCTCCCCCTCAAAGGAGTAACGGGAAGCATATTTACCAAATGTTTACCCGGAAATCCCACACTCAGCCTACGCTCCTCCCACCAGCCTGTGTGTGTGTATGGGTGGGTGCACGAGAGAGAGAGAGAGAGAGAGAGAGAGAGAGAGAGAGAGAGATGAGAGTGCGAGAGAGAGTGCGAGAGAGAGAGAGATGAGAGAGAGTGTGTGTGAATAAGGGAGAGAGAGTGCATGTGAGTGTATGAGTACTCTCTCTCTCTCTCTCTCTCTCTCTCTCTCTCTCTCTCTCTCTCTCTCTCTCTCTCTCTCTCTCTCTCTCTCTCTCTCTCTCTCTCTCTCTCTCTCTCTCTCTCTCTCTCTCTCTCAAACGCACACACACTGGCTGGTGGGAGGAGCGAAGAAGGATTTCTGGCTGGTGGGCGGAGCGTAAGCTGGGCGTGGGGTTCTCGGGTAAACATTTGGTAAATATGTTAATGGGAAATGGTAGCGTAGCTCTCATTCCTGGAGGTACAAGGGGGAGTCAGATAGTCACAGGGGGTTGCAACCCCCAAAAATATATAACTAACTACATAAATGTACCTGTCCACTCCACCCCTTTTGTTCCACCTTGGAATAAAAAAATCATGTGTACTAACAAGTTAGTTCACCTGAGGTAGGACTAGACTACCCCATCCAGGTGCCAATGCACTCCCCATTACCAGTGATGCAGCTCTTCATAGAGGTGCCTAAACCTCATTGGTTACAATACTGTCACTGCAAGAAGCATAAAGTATTTAACATATCAAAACTTCCATTATATTCAGCATTTGTGCTGTTCAAATCAATTAGATGTCATAAGTGAACATTAATCATTCATCATACATCTTGTGATTATGAGAAGCATAAAGGATGGATGTAAACAAAATTACACATACCTGAGGGTCAAGGCTGAAAAGCGCACTGTGTGAACAGTCCCTAAATTTGTCAACAAAGACCACCTCTGGAAAACCATCTTTAAAAATAAATAAATAGAAAATATATAAATATAAAAAATGGAATAGATAAGATACAACACGAGAGGACCTTGATGGTGTGGAAGGTAAATACCCAGCATCACCTTACGGGTCATTACTACAACAGATAATACATACATGTTAGGATGATTTAAAGAGTACTCCAATAATGACTAGTTCTCATTAATAATGTAGTCAATAGGGAAAGTTTCATGACCATTTCATTATCAGAATTGCATATCTGCTTCAACAAATAATGTATGAAAACTACTGAGCTGACTATGCAGTGCAACTACTGCTAATTGTCCCCCAAAGAAAGGCACTTCTAAACGAGTACAACACGGAAGAAAACAAACATTAAAGTAACAGATGTAAGAATATGAATGAAGAGCCAGAATTATTCAAGCATCAGGATGTGGATGAGCTCAGAATAACAAACGTCATCCCATTTTGAGATAACAAGACTATGTATGCATTATTATATATATGTAATTATTAATAACATGACGATGTTCGTGATTTCACCAAAAAATTAATAAATACGTTCATTTTCAAAAGATCAAAAAACTTTTTAGTAGGAAATGGAACTGCATTTCAAGTATGATGATTCATATATTAATTAATTTAACTTGTTACGATAGAATCTAAATGCAAAATGTCTTGTGATCTAAATTGAATTCCATTTGACATGCAGCTTCCACTGACTTGTTTGACATGCACCTTCCACTGACTTCACATACATGTATGTGTATGGGAATTAATATTGCTCCTTGTGACAAAACATTATATAATTTGATAAACCTTAAAAAAAATGTCATTACTGTATAACAACCAATACATTGATATAAATGTATAAAGATATGTAGTGAGCCTAGTGATGGTCTAAGACTTGCCCTTCTTGTAACGCTGCCGAGCCCTTGCCTTGGTGTAGCGAGGGTGGTGCCGACGCTCCTCCCCTTCTTGGGCACCTTTACCACTCTCTTGTTCTTTTGTGGATCCAACTCCATTTCTTGAGGTGTCACCATCCACATCTAATAATGGCAACAAAACGTATTTTAACATTATTGCCTTCAACTTTTTAATAATATTGTATTATATAATATTCAAAGTTATTTATTTCTTTGTTATGAGTGGAATATGGAGAATAAAAATGTTCAATATTTTTTAGAATAGTGCACTGTAAGATAATAATGCTTGTTACAGTCACTGATGTAAGTTCTGGAACACGGTGAAATATATTTATAAATGCTGCAATATATTTTTATAAATTCTTTAAAGTATGTAAAGTAAGCACCTGAAGTTAAATAAATTTACACTTCATGAATAAATATTTTTAGTCACTCGTATATTCCAATTTCAGATTTTGTATTAAAATATTCAAGTTTCACGGCAAAGTCTGATGTTATCGCCTGATTAGACTGACAGTATAGTCCTCCCAATGCAGATATTCAAAACAGTCAGGTAATTACACAGGAAAAACCAAACATGAGGAGGAGGACATCTGCTTCAAACATATGTAAGTAACTATGGCAGGTGAATAAATGCACTGATCACTCCATACTGTTCAGCGTGGAGCTAAGTACCACAACGATGTTGATGTGATGTAAAGGCCGACCACCACAAATACAAGTGTTAAACATGACACACAACACTGAGCTAATGACCAAAAAAGAAAAAAAGGCTTAAACAATGGTCATCAAAATGACACTATTTTACTTTCTGATATTAAAAAGTTCCTAAGGAAAAGTCACCACTTCTCTAACTTCATCCTGTTGAAGTCGTTTCCCTTTACACAGGAAATTCGGAAACAGGTTGGCTACACCATGTCTCAAACATGGTGCAAAATTATTCCATCTATCTGTGAATCTTTCTATCTATCTCTATACCAGGCTCTTATCCCCCTGAAGTGGGGGTAGTCAAGAGTCAGCATGCATACACACAGCCATGCACATATACACATAATCCTTTCACTTGGTGCTTAGTCCCACGCATCTGTAAATACCTTTAAGAATGTTGGCGTTATGTTCTGAATTAGTGTTGTATGTGTACTTGTAATGCATAATCTTACCCATTAAATCCAGAGGGCGTTCTAGCAAAGCTTTCCTTGTGTTCTGTATATATGCTCTGTAGCAGAAGCCAAGTCCCAGACCCATTAGGGAGAACACAATTGTCACCAAGGACTGCAGAAGTGGATGCTGCAAAGAAATGTTCACACATTACTTATTTATAAATGTAAACACTCTAAGTTATGTATGAGGAATGGGATTAGTGGTTTTAAATATTTTCATACCATTGAGTTCTCTAGTTGAAACAAATTATCTATTAAAGCTAAACTTAAGTTATGTTAAAAAAAAAAAAATAAATAAATAAATAAATAAATTAAAGTGGGTGCACAGGCTGTAGCTGTGCGTAGGTGTGGGTGTTCATCTCCCATCACATTGGCCGTTGAGTCTGTGGTGGAATTAATTAATCCGTTACGCCGGGACACAGGGCCACTGTGACATCCAACTTTCCACAGTTTACCTTCCCCAGGTTTCCCCAGGTACCCATTTAACTACCAACACATTTGGGAGGATGAACAGCTGGGGGAGCCAGCCAGCGGATTCGTAGTTGGACGTGCTAACCACTGCACCACTGAGACGCTAAAATTCAGTACAAAATTGTATAAACTAGCTCATAACATTTATTTGTATGTAAGAAATTTCCCTATGTCTATACTGATGCTTTGCTCCCTCCAAGATCCCATCCATGGTGACAATGGCGAGTCTTTCCAGATATAAAAGCAATACCTCATTCTTTTCTCACTTCTTAATCTTTCAAATACTATTCTACTCTACCTTTTCACCTTGCAGGTGGCACGCACACATACATGCACACATACACACACATGAGGAGAGAAGGATTGCAGGCCCCTTACTCATCCTAGACTGAGATCACATTTTCTCAATTCATATTAGTATGAAAGGGGACCACAAATGCCTCTGCCTGACTTGGCTTTCAAAGCCCAGGCCTCTCATTTGCATGCCGAAGCTGTTCACTACTATGATACCAGTCTATTGGCAACACAATTGAAGTCACTTGGCAAGCTAATGAAAATGACTTAGCAAACATAATTTGTGTGTGACCAAGGAAGCAAATCATAAGTCATTACTGTATATTAATGAGAATTTGATTTCCAATTCCTTCATGAAAGTAAACAACATAATGTAGGTTTTTAAGAAAATATTTTTCAAATTCAATGGAAAGAAATTCATCTTACTGTGAGAATGGATGCTTTAGCCACAGCTGCATCTCCCACCACCACCAACACACCCAAGATCAAACCAATTCCTGCACCAACCCAAGGAGTCTGCTGGTCAACCTGGAAGTAAAATAAAGAAGCTTAGTAAATTAAATCATTTTTGGCTGCACTGGATAGTTAGGTGTATGTATGTATGTATTATCTTACAAACTTTCCCGTTAGCAACCTGTAAGGAAGTGCTGAGCTCTGCACTTCTGAAGGAACCCAGGATGCCAAAGGTGACCAGACATGCTGTTTCACCATAATATCAACCACCGTAGTTGTGTAAGTCTAGGGAGGTCACTAAATATGAATTTCTTAAAAGTAAAATTGCTTTCTTGAGCCATAACGACAGGCACGAAATTCACACAATGAATGATACAATAGTTGCAGTTAGAAAGTTCCCTCAACCCCAGAGTATAGATAATGTACGTTCTTTCCTTGGGTTGTGTAGATACTATAGACCTTTTATAAAAGGGTTCGCAGCCATGGCATTACCATTAACCCAATTATTTTCATTGGAATGCTGCAAGAGTAAAGAGTTTTCAAGATTTAAAAGTAGCCCTTACCAATGTTTCTGTTTTAGCATTTTCTGATTACAAGGCTCCATTTACTTCATGTATGGATGCCTCCACTCTACACCTTGGTGCAGTCTTAATGCAGGAGGACACCCGCAGTAAGAACCGCCCTATAGTGTACTCAAGTAGAACATTAAACTCCACTGAGGCAAACTATTCAGTCATGCGTCAGGAGACTCTCTGTCATCTGGGCACTTAAACATTATAGGGATATTATTCTAGGTTATCCCATAACAGTATATACAGACCATGCGGCTGTCACCGAACTCTTTAAAAGAAAACTTGTCGGGACATCTAGCTAGGTGGTATTTAACAGTACAGAAATTTAATCCAGTTTTTAAGCACCTTCCCGGGTGAGCCAATGTAGTGGGGGATGCCCTCTCTAGGAATGTAGCCGTAGGGATTGTGGCAGAACAGCCTCCTGTTATACTGAATTTTACCCTTCAGGACTTAGCCAATACCCAACATCAACATGTTTGGAACAGGATCACATATGCTCTTGAAAGTGGTGATGAAACAAGCTTACCAATGCTGCCAATTCCTTTTTCACAATGTTTCTTGTCTCAGGACAGAGTGCTATCCAGATATTGGCTTCACAAAACAGATCCTGTGACAAAGTGTGTGATAACTGAGACATATATACGTGTCGTATTAAGGTTAGTTCATGATGAGGTCATAGCCGGTCATCCAGGCAAGGAGCCCAAAGAAATTATTATTGGCTGACCATGCACATAGAAATAGACGCGTATGTAGCTAGATGTTTAGGGACAGTTTAACATCCTTCCCTCTATGTCTTGTGTCATTGAATGAAGAAAAATACAGAGGAGAGGCTCTCTAGCCCTCTTGCTCCAATCCTATTAGTTGCATTTTACGACACAATGAATACAATGGTAGTAGTCTTCCATCCTGGACTTAATTACTTAATACTAAGGATGAAAGAATTACTCCAAATTCGTTAAGTGGATGTATCAAGTATCTAAACACAGCTACTCTAAACTCTATGTATGGCACCAAACTGGACTAAAATTATTTCTTTTATTCTTAATTGTGAGTCACCAAGTTCATTCAATCTTACCTTCTGCTGTCGAGTCAGTTCTCTGTTTGCCTTCAATACACACTCCAGCAACGTGGGGTCATTCTGCAGCTGAGAAGCCCGTCGGTAAGATTCAAGTGCATGGTCAAAAAGGCAAGTTGCAAATTCAACTTCTCCTCGGCGAAAGTAACCCTGAAGGAAGACAAAACAACTGTTAACTTAATACATCTTACCAATCACAGCCATTCTGATATCTTCTTTATAAATTCTATTAATGGTCTATTGATTTCTGTCATCCCAATGAGACTTCAATAAACTTACTGATAATGACAAAATGACGTGCTTGTACTAACATATATATTGGCTTCTAATTATTTGCATTCATATACTAAAAGCTGCTTAATTCAATACATATAGTAGAGTAAAAGTTATCAGAGCAGCTCACCTTTGCCCATGTCGGGTCGAGTCGTATTGTTTCATTGGCGTCCTCAAGAGCATGATAATATTGTTGCAGCTTCAGGAAGGCAAAGGATCGGTTGCTGTACAGCTGAGGGGATGAAGTGTCTTGCTTGATTGCGTAAGAGTAATGTAATATGGCTTCAGCATATTTACCTGCGCGAACACATTCATTTCCTTTCTCACGCAATTCTGCAACCTGAAAAGTTTGAAGAATATGAATTCTAATGGAAAAAAAAAAAATTTCCACAAAATTTCTGAACATTCATCCATAACCAAAATTTATTTTCTTAAATCAAATATATTTCAAGAAACCTAAACATAAATCAAATGCATTTATAAGAAATTTCATGTCATCAAACAAATTTTCTGTCTTGTGCTGAAAAGACTTTTTGTGAGCTGTGTCCAGTTAGTTCAATTAACTATTGGTGAGGTGAAGACCAAGTGGCCAGTGTTGGAAAGTGGTGGACAAAGGTACTGCTTTCATCTGTTGTTAAACAGTTTAAAATTAGCCCCAAGATACCCAACACAGTCTATCACCAACAAGGACTTGAGTCAAAGGAGGCATTAAAGGGGTGACATGGGCCTTCCTTAGGTACTGTACGTACAAGTACACACATGCACACCTACACCAGTACAGGCTGTGGCTCAGCAGCTGCTCACACAATGTCTCAACTCAAGCCTGAAATCTAGTCCACAACTTCTACATAGTTATATTGGTGCATTACAAATTGCTCTCCACTCCTTAATGTGTCTTCAAAGCCTTATCAATGCTGCACTGTGATAAGCATGGCATCTCATGTCAAACAACTCCTTCTATTGGTTTTCCAGAAGTAAGAACCATTCCTTATAGTTATGTTCAAATAATTCTTTAGGCTTCAAGCCTCCTGTTGTCAACGTTAAAGCTCAAATAGCATCAGGGGAAAATGATGACGGGTGAGTTTCAAGTTAGTGGTGAGGTGACCAATAGCCTCATGTATAGTATGCTTCACATCAAACCACACTCAAGAGGAAGGCTAAAATGTTCTGGTCATCCCTGCTAATTGTTTACAAATGTTCTGTCAGTCACGGAGGAGTGGCTTGACTCTCCCTTTACCTCACAGGAAAATAAGTTGAATTTGGATCAGTTTTCTTGGTTAGGTGTGAGTGACTTTAGCCAAGATGATGTTTGTTATGTTTTGAGAAATTTACTGAACTGAGCAGCCAAAGGCAAATGCACATGCATGTCATGAACTGTGTCTTCATGGCTTGATATTTGCTTCATATATTTGGTTAGGGGATTGATTTAAGGAGATCTGGACACTCCCTGCAGGCATTACTACTCACGTTTTGCTTAATTCCTGGTTTAGTATAAAGTGTGGATATTATTCACCTCTAGAAACCATACGAAAATAAATAGACAGACAGGTTTTACTTCCATGGCATTTGGTTAAATTTCAAAATGCCCAAAATTTACGCTGCCCAATCATGGCACATGGCAGCCAACAGCAGCCGAGCAGTGACAGTCACCTACCCACGGCTGAGTGACATAATTGATGGACATTATGAAATTTAACCAAACCTCATGTAAAATCTTTGTGTGTCTATTTATTTTTTCATGGTTTCTAAAAGTGAATAATATCCACATTTAATGCTGAACCAGAAACTAAACAGAAAAACTGAGTTGTAACACCTGCAGAGAGTTCAGATTTCCTTGATAATAATCCTTTTTCTTTATTGTTACTTACTTCTTTGGATTAGGCTGTTAGTGCACATCAATATTGGACCATGTTTGATACAGTTACAGCTGTACAGGAGGAGAGGAAAGCCAGGTGTAAGATGGAAGGATAGAGTAAAGGAATACATGCATGAAAGAGTTGCAGTTCAAGGGGGAGGGATTGTACAAGCAAGGGAGGGAGTGTGTGAATAGGGAGAGGCAGAGGCTGTTTTGCCATGGCCATCACAACTGTATAGTAAAGCCATAGGGGAAAAGGAACATGAAAGCCCCTCAAATGGTTTCCCCATTCACCACCCATCAGTAAGACTATTACAAGACTTGCTTAGGGTCCCGGTGCAAGGTTCCATTGAACAGACTATAGCGGGCCGACACAAGACAGCTCCTCTTTACTTAATGGCATCCTCATACTCATTCCTAAATCCATCTGAAGTACTGTGCTTCCTATCAGGTTACTAAGACTGTTCCAATCATTTATTACTTCACTTCTAAACAAATTTCTGTCAAACTTCTTTAATCTGTAGTACGTGGGTTGTTTGGTATTATTCCAGTGTTACACCGGTCACTGCAGAGGACACTTATGCCTTGTATGAGGTGCCTTCTGTACATATAACACACTGCTGTGTTGCTTTTCTGTCAGAAATAACTCATTTCCAAGATATCAATTTTAATAAATAACTGACCAGGGGAGGTCAAATGGGGCGGAACCTACTGTTAGGTTAGGTCCCGTTAAGTCAGATTCGAATACATCAGAAAAATACTTATAATCTCATAAAATATTTAGTGCCATAAAATGTATATAAGAACAGAAGAATAAAAGGAAACTACAAAAGGCTGGCAGGCCTGTACTAGGTAGTTCCTGTTACTCCCATACTCCCTTATTACCTACATCCACCTCTTATCTTCATCCATAGAGCCATCTAGTCTTCTTTTAAAACTCCCTATCGTCTGTGCACTATCTGCTAACTGTTCCAATCATTCACCACCCTATTTGTAAACCAATTTCTGCCCATCTCTTTTCTAAATCTAAATGTTTTCAGTTTTAATCCGTTATTTTTTGTTCTATCCTGACTACTAATTATATTTTAGTGGCATGAAATACATAGTGCCGCTGAAAAGTCTGCACCAAGCAACACAACAACATGGCGGGATGACAGATGCAACACTGGAAATTAACCGGTAGTTGTTCTCTGTACTGCCTATAATCACCCTGTTAACCTATATATATAACAACACCAACAATGTGCACCACCATGTATAAGCAGCGTGACGAGGGACACGTGCACTGCCCCCCCCCCCCCCCCCCCCTCCAACTCCACTCACATAACAACACCACATGTCATTATGAGGGAATGGTGGTGTTACTCATGCAGTATTACCACCTTTAAACATGAGGCTGGTGTGCTGGTATTACAGACAGAACATGTACACACCACTTCCTACTCCCGTGGTGGTGGTGGTGGTAGTGACCGGTGTGTATGTGTGTGTGTCATCACCACATTGCCACAACACCACACACCACACACTGTTCATCTGTCACTATTACCTCACCCATACCATAATGAGTCACCTGGTGTAACATGAATAAAGTCCTACCTCTATGAAGGTCTAAAATACAGGTAATTCTCGTGTGCTCACCTCGGTTTTTGTTGACATGTTCGATCTGTGTTTACCTTCAGCGCTGTTATGGAATTGGTGCAAACTTGAACACCATTTTCTGCGCTGCGCATACACGTGATGGGGGGGGATTATTATTATTATTGTTATTATTATTATTATCATTATTATTATTACTATTATTATTACTATTTGGATCTATTCATGTATAGATAATAGTCATTACATTACAGACTAAATACAAATACATTAGACTAAACACAAATACAAACACATTACAGACTAAATACAATTACATTACAGCTTGGGTTGTGACCTCCATCTCAAAAAAATACGGAACGCAGTAGGTAAAGTTGGAACAGTGATGGTGAGTGGATAGTGGGTAGAGCTGCATCTATCAGTAGTGCTTGACGATAAGTTGTTTCCTAAGTACCCTGTATTAGGAGGAATTTAAGGTTATCTGGACTAAATGCGAGGATATATTTCAGAATACATTTAGCCTATCAGTTGAGTTGTCAGTAATATATTATTGAAGTTACATGTCTCTGTATGATTTCTAAATAACATGACTGAAAAATTATTTCTCTTAAACAAAAAAATACTCATTTGGAGAAAACAGTACCTGGAATGTCGATATATCATGGATATTAATCGTTTCTTATGTATTTTTCCATGTATACTTTGTGTTGCTTCTTGGTGCAGCAAAAAGCTTCTTATCTTTCCCAATGTTTGTGAGAAATTCAGCCCAGCTCTGTTCAAAATTTAGAGCAACAATCAGTTGACATTTAATGAGTTGAACGCAGCACCTGTTTCTAGTGTCGCTCCACTTATTCTGCATGATTGACAATATTCTTTCCACGTATCCAGTTGAGGATAGTAGGATGGTACACTCAATGTAATATAAAAGACGACACACACCATGTTGGGGAGGTCACGAGTCACGGGTTTGGAAGACAGGCATCCACTTGGCAGGTGAGTCTTTAAACTTGCAGTCCTCTTGTTTGCTGAGTCTTCCCACACTTACATTAATGGTTGTCAACTCATCATACAACTCATCCATGTTTATCCTGAGTCTGCTGAGTGCTCATCATCTTCACCTTCTCTACTACTAACTGTACATCAGAAAAAAAAAACATCTCCGTTTTTAGTGAGAAAGGATAGAGAGAGGACAGCCAATTGTCGTCTGAAAAAATCAACCATTTCTCTACATATGTGATGGCAGTGCTGAGAAACACCTGGAAATCTGCTTTTGCAATGTATGAAGGAGAAACGATACGATGCGTACTGTTCCCGTATCGCACGACGACCCCAGGCACACTCCTATTTTTGTTAACTGGTTATATAATTAACTCAATATTTGGTCACGATGAATTTGAATTAATGATGTTATCTGTTTGACTATTCATACAGCCAAATGCGGAACAAATGGCGTTCCGTATTGGTTCAAAACGGAACGCAACATTTCACTCTTCAATACAGAACGATTCCGTATTTTAAGGGACAAGTGGTCACCCTAATTACAGGACTAAATACAAATAAATTACAAACTAAATACATTATAAACTAAATACAAATACACTACAAACTAAACACAAATGCATTATAAACTAAATACAAATACAAATTACAGACTAAATACAAATACATTACAAACTAAATACAAATACAGTACAGATTAAATACAATACAGCAACAGACGTCTATTGGAAGGACACCATACACATTATTTATTATATTACACTACAAACAGAAAGAATGTTAAAATAAAATCAGATAAATTAAATGAAAAATATGTCAATGAAAGGAAAAAAAATAGAGTAGAATAATTAAAAAAAAAAAGAGTGATGAATTATTAATAATGATGATAATAATAACAATAAATAAATAAACAAATAAATAAATAGACAAAAGGAAATCAATAGTTAATGAAATACAAAACATAGAATAAATAGGTAAGTAAATAAATAAATAAAAACAAACATAAAAAAATAGATGATTAAACAAACAAACAATAAATAAATAAACAAATAAATAAACACATAGATACACAAACACGAATAAACAAAGCATACATCTTATACATACATACATATTCATACTATTTCAAACATCCATACTTATCAATAGCAACACATAACCTCAAGTATGTACGACGAACCTAACTTAATTAAAGTGTAGCCTCGTCTACTAACACACTCCTTCCTTTCACACATTCATCACCACAACCACCATTATACGAGGCTAATCTACAAACAGTATGCACATCACAAGTGTAATCTAATCCTACCATCACACCTTTAAGAGTGTCCAGCAGTGTGACGCTTCTCATACTTGTACAGGTCCAGAGCGTCGAGGAGAAGGGTGAAGGATGGCTGGCTCCTTGGAGAGTCTTCAATCCTGGTGAAAGACAAGTTTAATTAAGTACACTAGTATGCTATGTTATCTATCCATTCATGTGTGTATGTGCATGCAATGGCCTGAAGTGGAGACGTGACGGATTATCAATAAACTACGTGTATCACTAAGAAAAATTGGATATAAAAAGTGCCCAATGTATTACAGAGAGACATTTCAGTTGCTCTATCTAAACCATCTAGGTCTAGGAATCCTGTCTGCTGCTATCCACTATCCTAACCATTCCTTTGTTACGGATCCACCTCTCAGAACCGGTTTGTGGTTTGTATAGTGAGCAGTAGCTATATGGGTTTATGTGTGTTGTGAGTACTCTAGATTCTGTCACACTCTCTCCTTGACTGTGTGTGTAGGTAAGTGTACTACATTCTATCCCTCACCGGTGGAGCTTGGTGGCGTGAGATGGGTGGAAGGAGTGGTGGTTCTGCTTCATGGTGTGGACGCCTCTGCCAAAGTGGAGGTACCAGAAGGATAGAAGTGCTGCCACCACAACAACCACATACCCAAGCTGAAAGGTGAAACGTGTTTAAGCTTCTTATGCTGTAATGAAGGTTTGATTCACCACGTAAAACAAAACACTCAAGATTGAACCAACATCAAACAAAACAAAACACTCTAAATTGAACCAGCATAAAACAATCACGTGACACTATGGTGATGTGAGCCAGTTTTTGTAGGTTTTGTAGGGATGTGACATGAAAGAACACGAAACATACTTATAATGGATGAATATTACGTAGATATTTCCATTGTTAGTTGGCTCCATGAAGCGAAAAATGAAAAACAAAACTATTTTCTTGGAATCAAAATTCAAATACTTATAGTGGTTAGTTACAGTCATTGTGCAAAATTCATGTCAAACTTTGTTGATGTATATAACTACACATTTTTCCTCCCGGGATAGTCCTTTCCTAAATTTTGTGTTCACATAAACTGGCAAATGTACGACCAGTAACTTAATTATTTTTTCATTGTGAGGAAGACAAGCAAGCCTTTTTATTGAAACTCTTTTCCTTGAGTTAACAGTTACACTAAGAGGTTCACACTCACCTTCACAGTTTGATCATAGTTGAGAGCGTCGGTCAAGGGGATATAAATGGTCCTCTTGTTGTCCGTTGAAGCCGTTGTCACAGAAATGGTTACTTCGTCCAAGGAAAACACAACAGCCAAGCACAGCACCGTCACGCTGTGCCTTCTCACACACACAACCATTGCCACACAGTCTTAAGAATGGGCAGCGTCCAACAGCATGCGTTGTTCTGCACTCTGGAAAGGTAAAACAAAAACTATATAGATGTTATAAAAGTTGTGTTAAGTACGAAGCCTCTGTCACGCATGAAACACAAACTTCTATGGCATATAATTTTTTGTTTTGTTTATTCAACTAATTAATTTATTCCTTTTTGTATACAATTTAACAGTTGGAGTGTGCCTCTTGACAGAACACTGGGCCGTCACGGTGAAGGGATTTATGCTTCCACGTTTGCAAACACTTCCAATACCTAGTCACAACCTTGATGAAATGACACAATATGGTATTGAAACAAAAAAATAAAAGTATCAATCTTACCAATTCGACCAATTACATTACAGTTCAACCCTTGTCTCCTACCCACCACCGTTCACAGCGGATCACGTTCACCACCCTTCCAAGGAAGCATTGAGTCAATAATTAGAAACACGTTGCGGTATTCCACTACATTTGTTTCTCATCCTTTACTTTCT
The DNA here is from genome assembly GCA_036785275.1 of Cancer borealis. Lineage (NCBI taxonomy): Eukaryota > Metazoa > Arthropoda > Malacostraca > Decapoda > Cancridae > Cancer > Cancer borealis. The sequence continues at coordinate 169,961 of JAXIVD010000299.1, read as the reverse complement.
TCCACTTTACTGTTTTTCCATCGTCAGTCTACAACTCTAATATTGACCTAAGCATCAACTCTTTATTCATGCGTGTCTACCAGCAGCAGTCAGACCTGAACATTTCCACAACACCTACACACCTGCCTCAATGTATGTCACACTTTTTCCTTGCCATCCCCTTTGAGGCTCCATCTTGAGGAAGGGCAAAGAGTGCAGGCACCACGCACGGCCTGCACGGCAATGTTCCCTCCACTTAGCACCACCAAAGGAGATACTACCGTTAGGTGTGTGTGTGTGTGTGTGTGTGTGTGTGTGTGTGTGTGTGTGTGTGTGTGTGTGTGTGTGTGTGTGTGTGTGTGTGTGTGTTTGTGTGTATCTATTTATTATGTGTGTATATATATATATATATATATATATATATATATATATATATATATATATATATATATATGAGAAATAAGCACCGTTAAAAATGTATGCACTATGATATATGAATCAAGCTTCATAGATGTGTGATATGATAATAAATAAACACAAACTAACTCCCGCTGGTGGATGGTGACAATCCAGGGAACAACAGAGGAATGAAAGATAAAACAAGAGCAGTGTAGTAAGAAAACTCCGCCATAAGACCCGCCCCTGTACTTCTGAACGTCACCAGATGGCCTGAGGTGCAGGTGTCAAGGCAAGAAAGACTGTGATTTCCCTTGTCCCAAACAACTAGACAAAAACTACAGTACTCAAGTGAGTAGGTCATGCAGACCAGTGGTCGCCTCTCCTCCTCATCGCTAGAAGGGAGTATTGCACATCGCGAAACATGACAACTTTCAGTAAAAAGATAAAGAAAAAAAGGCAAAGACAAGAGCAGTACACGCTCGTGTGACAAGACTGACGAGGAAAACATCGAGGGTACAAAAACGCTTCATCCAGACAGGTACACGGTCCAAACACTTAAACATTTGCAGGCTTGACGTGCCATCGACCGCTGGCTGCAGGGTGAGGCTGAACAACGCTGGACAAGGGAGGCGGTGCGTCGGCGGTGCGACCAAGGACCATGACCACGACTCCCTTAGTGCCAGGCAAGGTGACGCGTGGGTGTACCTACTCATGGACTGGTGATGGAGTGTGTGGTTGACGCATTGATTCATTCATTCATTCCTTGAGAGAGAGAGAGAGAGAGAGAGAGAGAGAGAGAGAGAGAGAGAGAGAGAGAGAGAGAGAGAGAGAGAGAGAGAGAGAGAGAGAGAGAGAGAGAGAGAGAGAGAGAGAGAGAGAGAGAGAGAGAGAGAGAGAGAGAGAGAGAGAGAGAGAGAGAGAGAGAGAGAGAGAGAGAGAGAGAGAGAGAGAGAGAGAGAGAGAGAGAGAGAAGGACAGTGTAAATTCATAATCGCACACTTTGTCCTGCATAACTTATTTCTGTTTTAACGATTCAATTGCGCAATAATATCCTAATAATACTTTTCTTCATATTGCTGCACTTCCACCTGCACTACGTATTTAGTGCTGGGAGGCAGGGGATCACAGTGTTCTCCTTGAGGCTTCAGCTTGATGATAAATCTTCCTGAACACACTAATAAGCAATTACTTACCACACGTTAGATTTGATTAAGTCGGCAATTCTTTTTATGTACGTGAGAGTCAATAATGTCAAGTCGTCCTGGTTCTGGTTGCTATGTGTCCAGCCTTCGTCACGGTGATAAGTGCTTGTGAATGGTCAGCAGCAAGTAGGCAAGTCTGGAGACAGTGTGGGCAAGGTCCTGACGCGCTCAAGCCTGGAGATCAACTACTTGCTTGGAAGAGTGAGCTAAGCAGATCTCCAAGTAACAAGACACACATACACACACACAACAAAAAACAAAACAAAAATACTATGCATATGGAAGTACTAAGATATCAGGGCCACTTTTTTTTTTGTTTTTTTTTACTTCAAATTAAAGTAAGTCATGAATGAGTCAGCTGTGAACCAAAGGAAATAATTCGTTAGCCAGGAAACAATATAACTTACCGAGAACGTAATGCGATGGTTTTGAAATGTGTTCCTTCCACTGTCCTAAGACTCCTTCCTCCCTCTCTTACCCCCCTCACTATGAAGGACATTTCTCCTCCCCGGGTTTCCTTCATTTCCAATAGGACCATAAAGCCGTAAATCTCATTATGGAGAGACTAGCCACGTCCTTCCCTCTTCGTCTTCCCTCCACCCCTCGTGCCGTATATCAGGTCCCAGGGGGGCGTGGTCCCCTGAGCCACGACAGCCAGCGATAACAGGCCATCATTACCTTGTTAGTGTCGGGGTGGGTGGGGGGGAGGGGGGGGCAGGGGGAAGGATGGTTGGTGGCGTCTGCCCCTCCTGTTTGAGGACAAAGGGTGGAGCTGGAGAGAAATGGGCGGAGTGAAGGGTTTTATTTTATTTGTTTTCGTGGAAACCCGAGATGACAGTAAGTTCCGTGATACTTCAAGGCCGAGATTAAACCATTTCAACGAGTAGATTCCAATGTACTATTTTCTCGGACTAATGCCAAGGGGACGAAACACATATTCTTTATACGGAAAAAAAAAATACAATAAGATTAATGGAAAAATCATTACAAGTAGAGCTGAGCATCTAGACCCAAGTGAGTCGCGTCACTAGAAGGGTCGTGACAGGCGTGTACAGTAGGCGGTGAGGAGCAAGTGGCTGCGTGCATACCTAAGACGAAGGCGACGCGAGGTGAAGGCGATTTTTGTGAGGAAGAAAGAAGCAACGGAAAGTTTAGGATAGAGGCAGCATACAGGATGAGGCAGGCGGTGGGAGGTGGGTGGTAGGTGGGTGTGATGTGGGCGTGATGTGGGCGGGGTGGGAGTGAGGCACACGGGAACCATATTATCAGGAACAAACAGGGGCCGCACGACACCTCCGGCAGGAAATTATGCAGAAATTACTTGTATGCTCCAAACCAGCGCTTTTTCCACCTCTTTTTATAATGTAGTTTACGGGATCTTGTTGCGGCCCCGGACGGCGCGTCGAGGCGGGGCGATGCTACACATCACCCACGACTAGTGATGAGAAGGAAGAAGTGGAAAGAATGCATAATAGACTGGATAATATTCTCATGTAAATATAACTAAAACATCAGATTAAGCCACATGCATTACGTTGCCACACACACATGCATACATACATACATACATACATACATACACACTCCCACGCATACCTGACACCTAGGCCTGCACGGTACCAGGCCGGGGACCCACTCAAGGCTATACGTCACCCTGCAATAAGAAGGATTAAAAAGATGATAAGGAAGAGGGACACCCGTTATCAATCCCCTCCCATTACTCTCCACCCTCTACCCCTACCCCTACCCCTACCATGCCTCCAGCGTCCCCGTGCCATCCCCCCTTCCACGTAGTTTCTCTCAGCTCCCCTCTTTTCGCGCCCAGATCCAGAAGGGGGCGGGGCAGACAGGGAGGGGCTCGCGTCGCCTGCCGTTTCCACAGTCTTGCCTGCGTCCCCTCCCAAGTGTGGTGACCGAGAGTGGGCGGCGGACACCACAGCACCAGTCATTACACAGTTTGTTGTGATGGTGGAGGAATTAACTCACTCAAGCCGCCAATGAAGTGATTACGTGTATGATAAATAGTGTTAAAATCTACTACTAGTCTATTCGTTAGATACAAATTGTGGGAAAGATAGGAACGTTATAGTCTCCGTGGGGTTATTTCGCGAGGGTGGACAGACGAGAGGTTCTTAGTGAGTAGTAGTCTGTCGTTGTTACGGTGGCGAGGTGTGGATCAGTCTGGTGTGTAAGTGTTACTAAGTATGAGTCTTGTGTTGAGGGACGCGCGCACGTGTACAGCAGGACGGTGACGGGCAGACTGGTGACAGGCGCGGCCCATGGTGATGATTGTGTAGTGATGCTAACTAATACTGTACTCATCGTTACAGTCAGGAATACACGATGTTGATGATGATGATGGTGATGATGATGATTATGATGTTTATGATAATAATAATAATAATAATAATAATAATAATAATAATAATAATAATAATAATAATAATAATAATAATAACAATGATAATAACAATAAAAATGATAATGATAATATCAATAGTGATAATTGTTATTGTTATTATCATGATAATGATAATATCAATAATGATAATAATAATAATAATAATAACAATATTTTTTTTTCAATACTATTATCATCATCTTAACCATTATTATTATTATCATTATCATACCGTCATTATCACCATCGTCATTATTATCATTACTATTATCATTGCTATTATTATATTCACTATGATTATCAACATCATCATCATTAATATCATCATCAATGCTATAATTTCTAATCATTACTCAGTTACCTCCATCATCGTAACAATACAGTAATAGTTATAGTATTGTAATGTATTAGTGTTGTTAATGTTTACTTGCCGTCACGTGTGTCAGTGGTTCCTGTCACACCTCCCTTCAAGTGGAGGCGTGTGGAGTGTGGCAGCGTAATAACCATGTGGATACCTTCAGTCCGGTGACGTGTATGAATATTGCAGTGTGTCAGGGTTCGAACCTCCGACACATCATTTCCATTGGTGTCCAAATACAGAGTTTAGCTTGACAGCCATAAGCCAGCACACCTCCATTACGGTGCGCTTCATCCACCTCACTTGTCTTCATCAAACCCTGTGTCTAGACGAGAGGGTGAACGTTGTGTGTGGCCTTATTGTTCACTTACGACGAAGGACACAGTAGTAAAGCTCTATTTGGTAAGAAGACACGTACTACATGACGCACTTCTGTCCTGTGGCCGTGTACGTACAGTCTCGCTCTCCATTTCGTAAAGGCCGGGACAGTTGGTGCAGGGAACACGTAAATGTACTAGAGGCTGTAATTATATATCTATTTTATACTGTATGAACGGACGACTCATAGTTTGTTGATAAATTGGTGCCTGGAAATACCTGGTTATGGCCACTTCTAATAATTGTGATGTTAGGTTAGGCCTTGTTTTAGGACAGCAAATCCTCACTCAACACAAACTCAACACACCAAGATGAACACAGTGACAAAGTTGATCCAGAGGTGTGGTTCTCAGATTCACAGAACACTCAACATCAGTCTCCGTGATTCTTGTTGGATTCATCATTAGTTACACGCGGGATAAAACATCTCTTTAAAATGTGTAATTAACTGCAATCCGTACACAAAATAAAGAAAGGGAGGAGAAGAGGAGGGAATCGAGGTGGTGGTGGTTGTGGTGGTGGTGGTGTCTGCCAGCACCTGACTGACAACCATGCTGCTCCTGCTTCGTGTGTGCCTCGGTGAGTCTTTCTGACGTGCTGCTTCCCTCCTTGACTCCTTCTCTCTTGCTCTTTCATTGGACACAACATTTTCTTTCCAGGTGAAGACTGAGGCGGCTCCAATAATGTACAAATAAATATCATCGATTGTGTTTATCTACAGTGTTTCTCTCGTCTGCTTTCTCTAATTTGCAATTCTTATTAATTTTATTTATAAAGTGAATAAAATAAATATATAATCATGTAAAAATCAAATTGTTCTCACGCATTCGTTGAGTTGTAATTTTTGTTTCTTCTCATTTGTCTCGTCATTTGCACGACTAAACATAACCTAACACTTCAACGTGATGCTGGCCTTGGTGCGTGTCCTCAGGGTGTGTGATGGTGGCCCTGGGCGTGGGCGTGAGGATGACCTCCATGGGCGGCCCCCGGTACGTGATGGAGGGCACCAACGTCACCCTGAAATGCGAGTTTGACCTTGAGGGTGACCAGCTGTACTCCCTGCTGTGGTGGCGGGGAGGCTCCGTGCTGCTACGCTACACAGCACCACACGGTAACCACTTCTGGCCACAACTAACGATGGCTCACACACCTCGCTCTCGTGACCGGCCACTGAGTTGAGTCTTCTTCCAGGTGACAACCGCGACACTGGGGAGGAGCTTGTCGTGGGTGAGGAGGAACAAGTGGTGTTGGACCCCATCAGTAACGTCACCACACGTCCACTCTCCTGGTTCCCGTATCAAGGCCTCAACGCACAGATGGTGAGTGTCTGCCACCAACAACTTGCTGCTTGGTAAAGATGATACTGGTTAAAATTCACCTTTAGTGCTTTAATCAAAAGTTATGCGTTTGGTAGCGTCTCTCTGTGCGTAATTTTCTTCCTGGTGAGGGTGTATAGTCAAGCAAATGAGGTTAAAAGGTGCATGATAAGGTTCATCTGCATGAGTGGTTAGTGAGTAGGATTGAATACTTGTATTACTCTTCGTCTGCAAGATACTGGACTGACAAGGCGATGTGGAAATCACGGAAGCTGTGTCGTTATGAAGGTAAGGAAAAATGTTTTTTTTGCAAATGTGAGTTTCAGGTCGCGTCGTGCAGCCTAGAAGGTACTTCTCAATTATTTCACGTGAACTCCTTCATCTTATTAAGGTGTATGCAGCACAGGTCACCATGGGAAGATTGTATCACCAATAACACAGTGTCTTCTTCTCATCCCGTGCAGGGTTCTGAGGGAGGTCCTGAGGCCCTGTGGTTACTGGATGTAGGGCACGAGGTGTCCGGCGTGTATACCTGCGAGGTGACAGCCGAGTCTCCGCCGACCTTCCTCACGGCTAACACCTCGGTCACTGTTGTTGTTGTTGGTGAGAACAGTCTGTGAGGTAACATTATAATGCCAATATTTATTCAATAATAGTCCTTTCAGGCGCCAGGCACTCACAATGTCGCCATCACCACCTCACGTCAATGTTTTCTCTTCAGTCCCGCCGGCTGCTTCACCGCTGCTGCAGGGCACGGCGGGTTACGTGCTGGAGGGTCAGTGGGTGGATGCGCGCTGCGATTCTGCTCCAGCACTGCCGCCGCCAAGCTTAACCTTCTACTTAAACGACCGTCCGGTAGGTCCCGCACCACGCTTTCAAGGAGTATTGCAAGGGGAAAAGGAAATAGGAGGAAAAAAGCGAAGGTTTTGTAAATAGAGACTAGATGTGTGAAGACATAACTTTCCCGGAGAAGAGTTTATAGTTCATATTGTCCGATCTATGGGTAAGGCTGTGACCTTTCACACACCACACACCCCATCCTCTTGCTCAAGGCGGACAGCACTTGCTTGGTCATACCTTTATATCTTAATTATGTATTACTAAGTACAGTTAATCAGTAACCAGGTAACCTGCTGCTAATTCATGAAAATCTTTTGTCTTTAGGTTACATCTTAATTAACAGTATCCCTTGCGGTGCAGTATGATTGTGATGTTCAAGTATCCTGGCACAGTTTGCACTCGTCTGCCGCAGGTGGTGAGTGAGTTCATGTCGGCGTTGAGTGTGAGGAAGGCAGCCAACAACACTGTGGTGGTGTCTCGGTCCGTCGGCTTCACAGCACACCGGAGACTGTTCCTCAAGGGTCACCTCGCCTTGGAGTGCCGCGTCACCATCGACCAGCTGGTGTGGAAGGCAACCAACGATTTAGTACTTCAAGACTATACCTCAGAGAACATGGCGCCCAGGGTGTGTGTGGGTGGTGCCAGGTGGGTGGAAGGGGTCTGTGTTGCCCTCCTCGTCCTGTACCGATGGCTGGGCTGATGCGGCTCACACACACACGCTAGAAAAATGACTTACTGCAATGACAGGAATGATTTACTGTAACAGGAATTTCTTGTCATATTCATCATGTTTTTGAAGAATTATTCCTCGTTCGTAATCAGGTGTTCCACTAACTTTATAAATCATAATGTTGCACTTTATAATATATGTATGTATGTATGTAGGTCGTCCCCGTGGCACTAATGAATGTTTTAATACGTGGTCGGTTTGATAGCATTTTTTTCATATTAACGTTTATTGTTTATTATCTATGAATTGTATTGTAACATCTAGTAAGGTTTGTATTGTCACGTGACCTGAACAATGAACGATACAAAGTAGTTCCATGGATCGTAACTTAGTGGGTTTTATCTATTTTTCTTTATTTGGTTTGTAGTTCTTGGTTCTGGAACACTTTAAATGTTAAATTATTTTCTCTTTGATATCGAAATAGATAGCAATGCATAAAATCCATGTTGGTGTGTCACTTAATTCTGCATCAAGTGTTTTATCGCTTGGTGGCAATGCATGGGTAGGCTATACAGCGTGTTTGCTTTTATAGGAAGTGACTTATTTGAAAGCAGACATACGAGTATCTAGTTTAAACGTAACACACATAGAAAGTAATGAAACATTGTATCTCAACAATTGAAACATTTGTGAACCAACAGCTGAGGAATTTTGTAGTAATTCATCCTGCATGTGATTCGTCAAAGATCCCGTGTGTGCAAATAAATGTTTCTTATATGAGTGAATCTTAAACGTTTTAGACAAATGTCGTTTAATGAACACTATCCTAGTAAGAAAAACATACACAAGGCGACCAGACATCCTTGAAGATTGCTGTCCGGGAACACACACTGTTCTGTGCCGCTGGAACCGTCAACACTAACTCACTGGACCAAGGAACTGATGGGAGGGATTAAATGGCATGCATCAGTATTTCTTAAGGTGTGTGTGTGTGTGTGTGTGTGTGTGTGTGTGTGTGTGTGTGTGTGTGTGTGTGTGTGTGTGTGTGTGTGTGTGTGTGTGTGTGTGTGTGTGTGTGTGTGTGTGTGTGTGTGTGTGTGTGTGTGTGTGTGTGTGTGTGTGTGTGTGTGTGTGTGTGTGTGTGTGTGTGTGTGTGTGTGTGTGTGTGTGTGTGTGTGTGTGTGTGTGTGTGTGTGTGTGTGTGTGTGTGTGTGTGTGTGTGTGTGTGTGTGTGTGTGTGTGTGTGTGTGTGTGTGTGTGTGTGTGTGTGTGTGTGTGTGTGTGTGTGTGTGTGTGTGTGTGTGTGTGTGTGTGTGTGTGTGTGTGTGTGTGTGTGTGTGTGTGTGTGTGTGTGTGTGTGTGTGTGTGTGTGTGTGTGTGTGTGTGTGTGTGTGTGTGTGTGTGTGTGTGTGTGTGTGTGTGTGTGTGTGTGTGTGTGTGTGTGTGTGTGTGTGTGTGTGTGTGTGTGTGTGTGTGTGTGTGTGTGTGTGTGTGTGTGTGTGTGTGTGTGTGTGTGTGTGTGTGTGTGTGTGTGTGTGTGTGTGTGTGTGTGTGTGTGTGTGTGTGTGTGTGTGTGTGTGTGTGTGTGTGTGTGTGTGTGTGTGTGTGTGTGTGTGTGTGTGTGTGTGTGTGTGTGTGTGTGTGTGTGTGTGTGTGTGTGTGTGTGTGTGTGTGTGTGTGTGTGTGTGTGTGTGTGTGTGTGTGTGTGTGTGTGTGTGTGTGTGTGTGTGTGTGTGTGTGTGTGTGTGTGTGTGTGTGTGTGTGTGTGTGTGTGTGTGTGTGTGTGTGTGTGTGTGTGTGTGTGTGTGTGTGTGTGTGTGTGTGTGTGTGTGTGTGTGTGTGTGTGTGTGTGTGTGTGTGTGTGTGTGTGTGTGTGTGTGTGTGTGTGTGTGTGTGTGTGTGTGTGTGTGTGTGTGTGTGTGTGTGTGTGTGTGTGTGTGTGTGTGTGTGTGTGTGTGTGTGTGTGTGTGTGTGTGTGTGTGTGTGTGTGTGTGTGTGTGTGTGTGTGTGTGTGTGTGTGTGTGTGTGTGTGTGTGTGTGTGTGTGTGTGTGTGTGTGTGTGTGTGTGTGTGTGTGTGTGTGTGTGTGTGTGTGTGTGTGTGTGTGTGTGTGTGTGTGTGTGTGTGTGTGTGTGTGTGCATCCTCAGTACACACTACTATAAAAAAAAAATACAATGCGGGTGATATTTCAAACTGAAGTCTTATACATCTGCATTTCGACTTCTTTTCCATAATTCACATCTTTGTAACGACCAAGATGTGTACAAGTTAGATATTGTAGTATAAACGTGCCACAACAATAGTAAATAGAAGTAGTAAATCAAAACAGAAGAAGACAGCTGAATGAAGTGCATGAGACGTCCTGCAGATGAATGGTGAGTGTGATAGGATGAAGGATGGCCTTATAAACACAGGACATAATCAACAGACAAACATGAACTATCCTCTCAATGAAATAATCTCAATGAAGTCCAATTAGCCAAAAATACTGAGAAAAAATTTATCCTATCACTTTTAACCATAGGACCACTGGTGTTACTTGTGTTACTGATGTTACAATAAATCACAATCACGCTAGAATGTGAAATGATTCTCTAATAAATAAATGTTACGCACACAAGGACAAGGGACAGGTACACACAACAACAACAACGACCACACTTTACCATCTCGCCTGCGTGCTCAGCTTAGATTCTCCACTTCATCTTGGCCTTCTGGATGCTGCTCTCTCTTCACTGCTAAACACATGACTCGTATTTACTCCTTACTGCATACATGTCCTCACCCTGTATAGAAGAGAAAACATAGTGTTAAAGTGTGAATAAAGGATAATAATATGTAGTAAAGTGTAGATTATCACAAGGTAGAATTGTATAGTCATCCGTTGATCTTAAATTTTCTTTCAGTTACACAATTATTTTGATGCGTAACTTCATGAAATATTCCTAACTACGCCCTTCGCTCTTACTCTTATAATTTACTTTTTTCTTTTCTTACATCATTGTTAATTTATTATCTGACATTAGGAGCGATATTAATACACACTTTCATAAACCTCTTTCATCTTTTATCTGTATGAAGAATCTTGTGAGTATAAATATGTTTCTCCTCAACTACTCACTACGATCTTGAGGCACTACTAGTACGAGTATTGGCTAAGTACTATTTGTGTAGCTCATCACACTATATAAAAATTGTGTTATTTCTCTCTTAAGTGATGCTGTTACTGGTGTACATTGCTTCTAGTATGATGCTTATACCTCCTCCCTCCTTGTTCCCTTCCACCTTTGTATGTGTTCGTTGCTATCATCCTCACAACGTTACATCCAAACATTACACATTGTTATGAAGAGGTAATATGCGCACACTTCACTTTCAATCATATAAATAAAACTTTACTGAGCCGAGTTGAAGCGACATGACAAGCTACATAATCTTGGTCAGAAAAGTCTAGTAGTAATGATGTGACTATTAGTTTTGTGACAAGTTTGGCAAGACGGTGAGAAAAATGTTGTGGAGAGGAAAATAGATAGACAGACGGGCTGACTGAAGTATAGATGGGTAGAAAGATATATATATATATATATATATATATATATATATATATATATATATATATATATATATATATATATATATATATATACACACATATATATATATATATATATAATATATATATATATATATATATATATATATATATATATATATATATATATATATATATATATATATATATACATACATATATATAAAGAGAGAGAGAGAGAGAGAGAGAGAGAGAGAGAGAGAGAGAGAGAGAGAGAGAGAGAGAGAGAGACGAGAGAGAGAGAGAGAGAGAGAGATTGTGTGAGATTGTGTGAGATTGTGTGTGCAGAGTTACCCCAGAATAGTAATTTGAATACCAAAGGACAATGTGATGTTGGTGACGTCAGCAATTCCTTTAATGGCAGTCATTTACAGTGATTGGAGGACCTGTCAGGGCTGCTGTACTCCTGGCAGTCCTTGATGCTAGCCTGCCTGCCTGTATACTTGTCTGCCTCTCTGCCTGCCTGTCTGTATGTCTGTTTGTCTTTCTGCCTGCCTGCCTGTCTGCTTGCCTGTCTGCTTATCTGCCTGCCTGCTTGCCTATCTGCCTGCCTGCCTGCCTGCTTGCCTGCCTACCTGCTTGCCTGCCTGCCTGCCTGCCTGCCTGCCTGTCTGTCTGTCTGCCTGCCTGCCTGCCTATCTGCCTGCCTGCCTGCCTGCCTGCCTACCTGCCTGTCTGTCTGCCTACTTATCTACCTGCCTTTCTGTCTTGTTGATATGGACTTGGTGGTGCAGGGACATTCATTATTGTGTCATCATCATCATCATCATCATCCTCATCATTGGTTCGCCTGAGTGAGCAAGATAGCGTTGGTGTACATCGTCATCCACACTTGAATAGGAGTATGCACGGTAGGGACGTGTCTGGATGGAGACTGAATGCTTTGTAATGCTTTGTACAGGTGATCGCCTTGGCACAGGTAGAATCACAAGTACTTACTATCTCACAGGTAAAGTACAGAGGTGACTACTATCCCAAGGTAAGTAATTGTTCTCTCCGCCAGGTAACTCAAAGGAACATGATCTACCACACACAAGGACAAAATGAAAACAAAAAATAAATAAACAAATAATAAGATAAATTGATAAATTAATAAATAAATAAATAGATAAACAAATTAATACAATAGATAAATAAACAAACAAAAAGTATAATATATGAATGAGTTATTTCGAAAATCAAGATAAAGGAAAATAAAATAATATAGAATAGTGAGGGTGATGGGACTCCTTCGGTCCTTCCTTGGCGGTGTGCAGGATGGTGCAGGATAGGAGTGCAAGTCCTATGTATAAGCGTAGTGAAGAGGCAGGCCAGCGGGAGGATCAG
>JAXIVD010000299.1:147500-152500 GCA_036785275.1 Cancer borealis | reverse complement strand
CACTCAGTACTTGATAGACAGGTAGTGACGCAGCCAGGTGTGTGAGGAGGCAAAGCAACTCGACAGCACTGCAGAGAAATCGAAAGTGACGATGTAAGGCCGAGGAGAATAATTGCAGTCACGTCTTAACTTCACTTCACTTCCTTAACTGGTGCTATTATCCCCACTCCAAGCACGAACCTGTGTGTGTGTGTGTGTTTGTGTGTGTGTGTGTGTGTGTGTGTGTGTGTGTGTGTGTGTGTGTGTGTGTGTGTGTGTGCGTGTGCGTGTGCGTGTGCGTGTGTGTGTGTGTGTGTGTGTGTAATTTTTTTTCTTCAGTTCAGTCTATTTTTGTATGGTTCTCCTGTCGTATATTTATTCCGGCCGCTGTATGTTTTCCCTTCCTACGCTATGCTGGCTGACCTGCTAGCAAGGTTCAGAGAGAGAGAGAGATCGAGAGATCGAGAGAGAGAGAGAGGGAAAGAGAAATAGAGAGAGAGAAAAAAAGAAAAAGAGAGAGAGAAAGAGAGATACAGAACGTTCACTTTACATCCCTTCCGCCTACCTCCCCTCCTTCTCACCCCATCATCCCATCAGCCCTTCACCTCCTCCTTCATCCTTGACTTTCTTATCTCTGGTGACAAGGACTGGCACCTCACATTCCACTGATTAATACAAATAAATAAATAAATAAATAAAATAAAATAAATTAAGTAACATTATATCCTAAATTCTAGTTACTATTTTTTTTTTACCGTGTGGTGGGGAGGAGCCTTCTACTATTCTATCCTTTCTCTAATAATAATAATGATGCTAATAGTAAGTGTGTTAGTATATCAAACTTTGGAGTTGAGTTAAGTAAATGTATTTGTCGTTAAAAGCCACATAACACGATGATGAAAAATGATAAAAAATGAGAACACTTTAGTAACAGGTGTGTGAGAGAAAGAGAGATAGAGAGAGAAAGAGAGAGCGAAAAAAAACAACTTCCAGCATATGCTCGGATAGATAGATACGTAGACAGGCGGGGCGTGGGGGAGGGGGGAAGGCGGGGTAAGGTGGGGGTGGACGGAGGTGGGCGGAGGTGGGTGGGATCGTGCCTCGTTAACTTTGGCCCCTCGGGAATGTGTGAGCGTCGTCTGCCCTTTAAACTCTGTGGGCAGGTAGGCAGGTAGGCAGTGTACATACATACATACATACATACATACATACATACATAGAGGTAGATGCATCCAAGGGTCCCTGGTGTCGAGTTGCGTTGTAAGTAATTTTTGAAGAACACAACAACAACAATAACAAACCAAAAAGACCAAGATCAAGACCAAGATCAACATGAATTTCCACGACAACGATCACATCACACATTAGACGAAAAATTTTGACACGGCATTGAAAGAGAAAAAAAAAAAAAACACCAAACCCCAATAATTATGACATGACATTTCCTTATATGCATTCCACTTTCTAGTAACATTCATTAATCCACAAAGGTTAGTAGTGTGGAACGAGGAGAATGTTACGATATTCCACATATTTCCACTTCACTAACCACTAACAACTACATCTGTGAGTCAAGATACGCGAGTAACGAGTATGAGTAATGAGTCTTTGTATCTCGGAGAGGCGAGGAGCATCAAGGGAAGGAAGGACAATGTCGAAGGGAAAGGAGGAGGAGGAGGAGGAGGAGGAGGAGGAGGAGGAGGAGGAGGAGGAACACATAGGAACACATAGGAAGAACAAACAGCAACAGGCCTTACTGGCCCTTACGAGGCTGTTTGTGATAAACTAGACTACACTATCTAATCTGGGGTGAAGGATACAGGATAGTAAGGGTGAGGGATTCTCCCACCAGCCACGACTGGCAGGAGAGGAAGGCCAACCATGCAATATAAGTAAAAATAAATAAATAAATGCGTGGAATTAGATTAGACTAGCCTATTACTAGTTACTAACACTACTTCCTGGCAAGCGATGTCAGGCCCCTAGCGACGTCCTTCCGAATCGAGATTTTGTAATTACTGTACATTAGAAGGAACTTGCTCAAAGTTTACTATGGTGACGAATAATGTTTTAGTTGCGGATTGGCTTCTAAATATTTGTCCAGTCTATTTTTGAATGTATTAATTGTTTTACTGTCGACGACATTGGCGGGCAGGGAGTTCCAAACGTTAACGATCCGATTGAAAAAGAAATGTTTGGCTTCGTTTGATGTGAATCTTTTACCAGTAATCTTAAAAGTATGACGTCTTCTTGTTATATTTGATCGATCAAAAGTAATGTAATCTTCTGCATTGATATTATCAAATCCTTTAATTATCTTGAACATTTCAATTAAATCTCCTCTCATCCTTCGTTTTTCGAGGCTGAATAAGTTTAATTCTTTAAGTCTTTCTTCATAAGGTTTATTTCTCAGCCTTGGAATCATTTTCGTTATTCTACGCTGGACTCTTTCCAGTTTGTCAATGTCCTTTCTGTAATATGGGGACCAGAACTGTACGCAATATTCAAGATGAGGTCGTACTAGTGAATTATGCAGTTTTAATATGACTTTTTCTGATTTATTTTCGAAAGTACGCCCAATAAAGCCGACCAATCTGTTAGCGGTTTTAACTACCTCTGAGCAATGCTGACTGGGTTTTAAATCGTTTGATATTGTGATTCCTAGATCTTTTTCCTTGTTCACTGCAGAAAATAGTTTTCCATTCATTTGGTACTGAACGTGATCATTATTTCTTCCGATATGTAGTACCTTACATTTATCAACGTTAAATTTCATTTGCCATTTATTGGCCCAAGACGTTAGTCGATCAAGGTCTGATTGTAAGACTTCTCTGTCACTTGTCGAAGTTACTTTACTGGCAATTTTCGTATCGTCAGCGAATTTTGATATTTTGCATGAGATCCCATCATCTATGTCATTAACATATATTAGGAACAAAATAGGGCCAAGTACTGAACCCTGTGGTACGCCACTTTTTACGTTTAACCATTGAGAGGAGACACCGTTTAAGACTACTCTCTGTTTACGTTCAGAGAGCCAGTCCTGAAGCCAATTGTAGATGCTACCAGAGATACCGTGAGTCTTTAGTTTGTTAAGCAATCGTTGATGGGGAACTTTATCAAAGGCCTTTTGAAAATCCAGATATATGATATCTACTGCTCTGCTTTCATCGTACGTGTCAAAAACATTGTGAAAGAAGTCTAATAAGTTAGTTAGACATGAACGTTTATTACGGAAACCATGTTGTGAGGGTTTAATTATATCGTTGTCTTCAAGGAATTTCACCATATTGTCACGAATGATTGTCTCCATTAATTTACATACTACTGACGTCAGACTGATTGGCCTATAATTTCCGGGTTGTGACTTGTCTCCCTTTTTGAAGATTGGGGTTACATTAGCACGTTCCCAATCTGATGGAACTTTACCAATCCTTAAGGATTTATTGAATATGATTGCAAGCGGTTTACTGATCTGATGCTTGACCTCTTTCAAGATTCTCGGGGAAATTTTATCTGGTCCAGGGGTTTTATTAGTTTTCATCTTATCGATTTTTTGTTCAACGTCATTTTCTACGATGAGTAAATCATTTAAGAAGTTTTCGGTTCTTCTAGTCTCGAGTGGTTGAAACGATGAACAATCCTCTTCTGTAAATACGGATGCAAAAAAGTTATTTAGGATTGTAGCCATTTCATTTTCGTCGTTTGTGTGATTTCCTTGTCCTTTAGTAAGTGGACCGATATTACAGGTAAGGGCTTTTTTACTCTTAACAAAACTATAAAATTCTTTAGGATTAGATTTACATGATTCCGCTATATATTCTTCAAGGTTATTCTTGCTGCGCTTTATTAGTCTCTTAGTTTCGCGACGAACTCTGTCAAACTCTACTTTGTCATCTTGGTTTTTAGTTGATATATACTTATCGTACGCGTGTTTTTTGAGAGAGAGGCTGTTTTTTATCTCATCGTTCCACCATTTTGGTTTGTTCTTCCTTGCTGAACGTCTGTAACGATACGGTACACATACTCTAATAGCTTCGTTCAGCTTTGTGGTAAAGGCCTCCCATGACTTATCAATATCTGATTCTGACTCTGACAACAGTTTACTTCAGTCCGTGTTTTCTAGAATTGTTCGCATTCTGGTGAAATTTGCCCTTTGGTAATTTGGTACCCTCTCCTTACTGTCATTTACTTTTATTTCCTTCATTTTCAAGCTGAGGAGGAGGAGGAGGAGGAGGAGGAGGAGGAGGAGGAGGAGGAGGAGGAAGAAGAGGACAAGGGTAAGAGAGTCAGAGGCTGGCCAGTACAGAAACGTGGAGAGGAGAAGGCCAGTGGAAAGAGGGCAAGGTAGAGGGCATGATGGGAAGGGTGGAGGGTGGAAGGTGGAAGGAGGGATGGGAGAGGTGCAATCTAAATCACATGCTTGAGAAATTGGGGGCTTTGGAACCCTTTAAAAGTCTGCTGGTATTTGGCTGGAGACGAAGAGCCTTGGAAGTGTGTGTGAGTGTGTGTGTGTGTGTGTGTTTGTGTGTGTTTGTGTGTGTTTGTGAGACAGAGACCCTGGTAGGTGAGAATGATTTACCTCTATTTATTTATTTACTCATTTTATTGCTTCACTTCATGATTAAATTATTGACAAGTTCCTATATTAATTAAACCATTTATTCATGCATCCACTTCAGCGTTTCAACCTTTACCTGTAATGGAAATAGACCCTGAAACATGGCATTCTGCATGAGTTTGTGTATTAGCTAACTGTTTCTCTTTGTGTTGCACTCCCGCATTCCTGACTTTGTATTCGTGTGTGTAAATATTTAACAAGTGCAACGCAACACAACGCAACACAACACAACAAACGCAACACCCACCACCAGCATTGGGATTGGTGCGGGAAAACAAAGGAACAACGTATCTGTTTCAGCGTCCCAGTGGCAGCAAAACAATATATTGGCACATAAAAAACTGCTTCACCTCTGCAATATTTCATTCGGTTTTCCATTGAATATTTCCCGCCATTAGAC
>JAXIVD010000299.1:130000-132500 GCA_036785275.1 Cancer borealis | reverse complement strand
CTTCCTGTTCCTTTCTCTTAATTGCTAGAGCGGTGTCATGGCTCATCCAGGATATAACAGGGTAACAGGATCTAACAGGGTGTAACAGGGTGTAGCAGGATATAACAGGGTAACAGGGTGTAGCACTAAGCCGTAAAAGGAGATGATAGTTTAGATGCCTCCAGAACACTAACATACTCTCCTCACTCAAGTCACAATGCTTCCTCAGGGTGTAGTATACAAGACCACGAAAAAACTATGAGTAATATATATTTTTTAAAGGACTCCTCTCTCCACACTCCCCCTAAAAAGATGTATGTACCAGCGTGTAATAACCCAATAAGTTAAGAAACACCAAATTGCTTCACCGCTCACCATCATTTCCGTGTCCCTGGTGCCTGCAACATGATTTTTTTTTAATGCTATTCGAGAACCAGTCAGGTGCAATGAAAACATTATATAAAAAGCCCACTTGTGTTTGCCGGTTCCGTAAAGAAGAAAGAGTGATAAATTAGAGAGGTTAAATTAAGGTTGCAGGTGTCTTGATAGTCCTCTCTTAAATGCGTTCAAGTCGAGGCTCTGTTGTAGTTGTCTCTCATCACTTGGCTCAGATCAATCCATGTGTTGCGAGGAAAACTGGGCACTGTAGATGTATACCTTTGTGTTGATTACCTTAAACAAGACGGTTATGCTGCGATGAACCATAAGTAGTGTATCTATAAACAATATAATACTCTCCCGCATCACCAACACTGTATTGAATATTATAAATGGTTGAAGTCTTGGCAAGTGTAAAGAATCGGAACAGCTTCGACTACTTACAAGCTGCTTTTTTTTTTCTTCACACGTAAAGACTCGTTAGATCCAGTGAGGTTGTTGCTGCTTGTTCTTCCTTTGTACTCCTTTATACTCTCAAGGATAATTTTTTCAAGTAGTTCGTCTTAGCTTTGTTTATTTACTGGGAACTGTTTACACTGACGTTCTAAAACACCCCACGTCTCCCTCTACCGTCATGAAACTGTTATGTGTAGCTGATATTACTTCCCTTCCCTTCCCTTCCCTTCCCTTCCCTTCCCTTCCCTTCTCTTGCCTTGCCTTCCAAAATGGTCTTCTCTTAGTAAGCCTCCGTTGATTAATAATATATGATGTCTCTACGTAGTTATGTGACTATTTGATTACCAAGCTTCATGACAGCTGGCAACTAGTATTTCATCTCTGTTTATATTAAGGTTTGTGTTTACATCTGGCTCAGGTGTGGTGTATGTATGTATGTATGTATGTTGTATGTATGTATGTGTGTACGTGTTTGGCGTCCATTACTCTGTTCGTGGTACGCTGGGACACCATCCTCCACAATTTGAATACATAAATGTGAATTGTAGAAAGATGTTTGAGTTTGCAAGACTGAGCAGTGAGAAGGAAAAACAGATGAGTAACGAGTAGACAAGAAAAGAAAAGAACAGAAAAAACGGTTTACATGACTGAGAAATGAATCGAAAACAACAGTTCAGTGACGAGTAGAAGAGAAAAGAAAAAAAATGTTTGGAAGGCTAAGTAACGGAACAAAAACAAAAGAAAAACAGTTTGCAAGGCTGACTACCGAAGAGAGAGAAAAAACAAACAAACAAATTATAAAGAGGATTACAACCTTCACTATGAGAGTTTGAGTGTTGGTGCGGAAGTGACGTGAAGTGGTGTGGTGGTATGCTGGGCGTGGGCGTGAGCGTGGGCGTGAGCGTGACGTCTGGCGGCACACACAGGGAAGAAGTATCAATGCTCTCCAGGGAACACATTAGCTACCCAGGATATATTCTATTCTCAACTTAATCTTTTATCATTTTCTCAATTCAAAGAAATTAAAGCGATCTTCCATTAAGAGAATTATAATGATCTTAAGACTAATAGAGGTGGTAGGGGGTTGGGGTGGAGGGGTAGGTGGGGGATGAGGGATGGTGGGGGACAGGTGGAGGTTGGGGGTAAGTGGGGGACAGGTGGGGGTTGGGGGTTGGTGGGGGACAGGTGGGGGTTGGGGATAGGTGGAGGGCCGCGCCAGCTGGCAGATAGGGCGTGTGACTCTCTTGGCTGTGTTGCATTCACACCTGGCCGACACCTGTTTTTTTTTCTCGTTACTGACATACAGGCAGCGAGGGATGGCCAGCACCGACACCTGCTTCTCCAGACACACCCATTACCCATTACCCATTACCATTACCACCTGTGTGTGTGTGTGTGTGTGTGTGTGTGTGTGTGCGTGTGTGTGTGTGTGTGTGTGTGTGTGTGTGTGTGTGTGTGTGTGTGTGTGTGTGTGTGTGTGTGTGTGTGTGTGTTTTGTTGGTCCAAATATGAAAACATAACTAAAACTCCAAAATGAAAGAAGAATACAAGGCTTAATATCACTTCACAAAAGCAAAGATGTTCCAACTCTCCTCAAAACACCATAAACAGTTTCTTTATAAAGGTGATCCCGTGATGGTGGCTTCAATGGTGTCACAAAACTATCCCACGTGAATTGAAAGCCTGA
>JAXIVD010000299.1:102500-122500 GCA_036785275.1 Cancer borealis | reverse complement strand
CACAGGCCTTACTGCGCCCTTAAGGCTCGTGTTGGGTGACTGTAGATTGGATTGTAGTGGCAGACCTGTTCTTTCTATCTCATGTGCCTTACAATCCCAGAAAAGATTAGCAATGATCATGATTTTTTTTTAACAACACTCACAAATACATACACAGACACATAATTTCGTACTTTTTAAATTTAATCATGTTTGTCGTTTCAGCGCGGCGGCTCGGGAGACTGAGGATGCCGAAAGTAAGCGACCCTCTCTGTCCTCTGGGTTTCCATCCCCAGACCCGCTGGCCCAACAGGTGCAAACGATGCTTCAGGTAAGGACGGACACCTGCCTGTTAGACCTCACCAGCCAGCCAATGTTCTTTATAGTTTTAGTTTACTCTACTACCCATTATATACTTATTTATATAGCTTAAGTTCTTTTTAGTTTCCTAGAGTCAGTATACGATTATGAGTTTGCTATCCATTATAAACTCGTACATACAATCAATCTTAGCTGAAACATTATATTCAAAATGGCTGTTTCACCTGTGTGTGTGTGTGTGTGTGTGTGTGTGTGTGTGTGTGTGTGTGTGTGTGTGTGTGTGTGTGTGTGTGTGTGTGTGTGTGTGAGCGTATGTATTTAATAATTAATGCTACTTATAGCTCTAATCGTATACAACATACAATTAACTCAGGGGTCGTTTGTATGATGTATTATATCTATTACGGTTTCGATATTAACTACACTTTGGATAATTAGTTTGTCTCTCTGTTTACCTGTATGTTTGTCTGTCCGTCTGTCTGTCTGTCTGTCTGTCTCCTCCAAGGTTTCCGATAGAGGCTACAAGACCACTACGTTGCTTTTGATTGTGTTTGCATTCGATAGCATTTATTTTAAGTTGAGGA
The DNA here is from genome assembly GCA_036785275.1 of Cancer borealis. Taxonomy (NCBI): domain Eukaryota; kingdom Metazoa; phylum Arthropoda; class Malacostraca; order Decapoda; family Cancridae; genus Cancer; species Cancer borealis. Next base: position 121,616 of record JAXIVD010000299.1, on the reverse strand, counting down.
CAGACCACCTAGTTTGGAGCCTTTAGTCTGTGTGGTCTGATTCTCTATGTAATTTTATGTAATTCTATGTAATTCATCTACACGGGCAGGCAGCGAGGCACGGTTACAAGGCTGGATTAGTATAGGTGTGTTAGAGAAGTAGGTTCGCGTCTCGTCTCAACTTCACACCTTCACACAATCTCAAGAAAGGCGATTCAATCCTCTATAACATTGGTGACGTTTATAGTTTATAGTGGCGTTGGTAGTGTTATAGGTAATGGCTTTGTGAATATCAATGTTTATATTATTTTCATTCTTATCCACACAACGGCATATCGAAATCATATATCTCGATGGTATGATGTAAGAATTGGACAAAGGGAAAGTAAACACTCATGTGATATCTACATAATTAGAATTTTTGAAGAGAGAGAGAGAGAGAGAGAGAGAGAGAGAGAGAGAGAGAGAGAGAGAGAGAGAGAGAGAGAGAGAGAGAGAGAGAGAGAGAGAGAGAGTAACACTTATACCACTGCGTCAGGAATCAAATGTTATATTAAGGCAGCAAGAGTAACGGAAGATATTTGATGAGGATGAATGCGACGAGGACAAAGAGAGAACGGTCATTGTATCAAAGTGGAAGACAGAACAAACAAGAACAAGCAAATAGAGGGAAGGGGATGCGGCAAGATTTTAAACATCATGATAAATACAAAAAGAAAGCGAGCAACAGTGAAAGAAAGAAAACACACGTAATAATAATAATTAAAAAAAAAAAAAAACACGGTGAAAGTAACATTTGCTCATAGTTGGCGCGTTTTATAGTTATTTTCAGTGACTCCTTCTTTCTTTACAGTAAATCCATGACAGTCTTGCTTTGAGGTCACTGGTCTAAACACATTGATACTGTTGGGAATTACATAGTTCACGAAGAGACGCTATTACTTAACATGTCACCTCTCTGTAGCCTCTCAATGGGATTAGGTTTGGTGCGTGTGTGTGGGGGGGGGTGGGGGGGTGGGGAGGGGGATGCGTGTGTGGGTGTGATTCTTCGTGCCTTCCCTGCCAGACGTGTTATTATAAATGTCTACGTTAGTCTGTGTATAAGATTCATAAGATATTAACTAACTTTCACCCCCCTCCCCTACACACATACACACACACATACACACACACACACACACACACACACACACACACACACACACACACACACGCCTGAGTTGGACACAAGCCAAACACTACATAATGGTCCATACGCAGAGCACCCATTCATAACACACGAGAGTCTAGCAAGTGATGACCACTCCGCCACCCACGCCCACGCCCACACCCTGAACCAACCACTCCTGCCACAACCCACGCTCTGTACTTTCGACCCCAAACCAATAACCCAGACGGTTCTAGCTCTCAATAAGGGGACGGAAGAAAGAACTCTCAATACCTCTATACAATAACATCAGAAGCCATTGTTCTTTTTCCTGGAAGCAAACTATACAAAGGAAGCAGTTGCAGGAAATAGTTTCCGATGTGAGGGAATATCTTTTTAACCGTTTCCTTGCAATAAAGGGGAACCATATTGAATTCAGTCTTTCTCTCTGAATTATAGCGTGCAAATGCAAATGAATGAATAAATGAAAAATTATGTATCCTCTTCAGAAGGTAATCGATCTTAATTAATCATATGACAAAGGGAAAGAAACTTGAGGATGACTTACGATCTTGACTTAAATAACTTTAGAGGGAGCAACAGAAGATCAAAACACGCTTTATGCATCTTTTTGCTGAAGTTTCCGCTGCTAACAAAGAAGATGAAGTTCCCTAAAAGACCTTCCTCTTAGCTAAGGTGTGTGTGTGTGTGTGTGTGTGTGTGTGTGTGTGTGTGTGTGTGTGTGTGTGTGTGTGTGTGTGTGTGTGTGTTTGTGTGTGTGTGTCTGTGTGTGTGTCTGTGTGTGTGTGTGTGTGTGTGTGTGTGTGTGTGTGTTTGCGTGTGTGTGTGGTCGGTACAGAGACAGTCACCCATCACCAGCCTTGGAATCTGTTGCCATCCTGAGCGGCGCGGATACACTTCTTGACGACCAGATGAAAAAAGTGGAAAAAAAGATAAAAGAAACAGAGATAAATAGTTAAGTGGTCGGTGAGCCCTTTTTTCTCCGTCTTTTGGCTCGAGACGCCTAGGAAAGCCTTGCACTTGTAGCGGTGACCTCAAAGCGTCGCCCGCCGTCTGTCTCAACTTGGCGGTACTTGTGTTGTATTTCATCAAGTCGCCGGTGGCCACGATTACCTTCCTCCTTCAGAACAGCCTTCATCTCCTTAACACGATACCGTGGTCTAGTTATTATCATCATTATCATCATCATCACATTCATGCGAAGGTCCCAGTGGTGTTACATCATAGCCTTAGACAGACCAGCAAAAATAGAATGTGATGAAAGTACCAGACCAGAATGGGACGTTTTTAGACATGAGTGTTTGGATAAACTCTGCAGTGGAAACCCAGTGGAACATTTCCCTTCCGAGGCGTGGTTAGTGTGGCGTGACGGGGAGGAAGGAGGTGGAAGGCGGTGGTGGTGGTGCAAGGGATGGTTATTGAGACTCACAGTTAACATGCAGGCAGAGTTCAAGGTTTAGTTCAGATGGAGGAGTAGGACAAATTTGGTGCAGTTCAAATCTTTCTTCGATAATCATTCATGAAAAAACGGCATCAAATAGACTGTTAGGCGCTATTACAGTATTCATATGGAGAGTAAAAAAAAAAATCAAGTGAAACAAAATTGACAAAATCATGAATAAATCTTAAATGTAGGGAGGCAAACGATCTAAAATGTGAATAGTGAAACATTACACAAGTAGCCTCGTTAGCGTCCTTTGAGTCACGTTTGAGTCACATTCTCAGACATCAAGACGCACACCAAGACCACTCACCCCTCGGCGGCAGGGATGACCGAGGCAGACTTAACGATGAATAGGTGAGTGAGCGGTGCGTGTGGCGAGGCGGAACTGTCCCTTTCGTTGAGTAATATCGCAACACACTGTGACGCGGCGGGGCTCCCACGTGACGCTGAATGTAACGATTACGTACCATGATTGGGTGACGCGTCGTGGAGAAACACCCTGTGGCGTCAGTTTCCTGCAGTTTGATCCTAGCTTTCTACTGTGTGTCCTCGCCTTGCATCGGACTCACAAAGTTGGTTCAGTTTCCTTCATCTTAGCCGGACAGTGAAGAACATAGTGATGGTCTTGTGCTGGCATTTATATTTGTCCTTATTCCAGTTTATTCCAGTGAAAGCAACTCTTACTATTCCTGGAATCGTGAGGCGAGGAATGAATCACGTAATTGTTATAATGATTCTAGTTTTTGAAGACAATTAGATGTGCGAGAATGCGTAAAGAGTAAAGAATAATTTCATAATAATATTTGCGTGTTGGTTGGCTGCTTGTCTCACTTCATAATAAAGTCATCCATAAATTTACTATTATACGACATTTCGCAAATTAATCATATAGTTTTGTATGTACCAATAAATTATTTTATTTTACATGAAGTTTTAAAAGACGTATATAATCTTTACCTTTTCTACTTCTCAACAATAATTTTCTTTACCTTTCTTTGACATTTTTTTTCTTTCCTTCCTTCCTGGTGTTCACTTTCCCGCCATTTCTTTTTTCCAGGGATTACAATGACCACAAGAGCGTCAAGGAACAGTCGGGATCCACCACCTCCCTCAACTCCCTGTCCAGCTACGACCCAACCACCAAGTAAGCTCCTCGACCACCCTCCTCTCCTCTCCTCTGTCCAAGTAGCTTTTCATCTCTAGAACACGAGAATTCCAGCATCACTTGTCTTCAATCAGTGATGCAAATAGCTGAACATTGCGTCATATGCTATATTTAGAGGCTGTATTTAGTGTGGCTATTGCATAAATTAGTATACAGATAAGTTTGATGCATTTTCTCCAGACATCAGTAGTTTCAGTTTGATTTAAGATGATGTTTATAGTTTCAGCTTTGAGTTTAGTGCTACATTTGGCTACAGCGCCTCTTTTGTTCCTTTTCATTGTAGTGAGGTAGTTGTATTTATTACGTAAAGCTTCGTTGATTTCCCTGCTCTCAGAAATGTGTTTGAGAGGCTTGCTTGCTGGCTTCCTGGTGGTGTTAGTAAGGCACGGCAGAAGGGAGAGTCGTGGCAACCATGCTCTTCTTATATCACACAACAATGAAAACGCAAAGAAAGAAAGAGAAGAAAATATATATAAGTTCAGAGAAGCAATATTCCACTTACAAAACTTTAAAGAACGTGTTTTAATCTCCATTTGTGTGGGGTAATTGCGTTTTCATTGTCATTTTCCTGCATGTTTGGTGTTGCATGGCTGTCAAGGTGCTTTTGTTTGGCTTGCTTCCGTGTGTCTCGCTTCCTTGTTGTCCTGTGCATGGCCGTGACTGTCTAGCGCTTTAGTTCAACTCGAGGAGGAAGCAATCTGTCCCAGGCTGACACCAGGCTTGTACTACGAGTGGTTTGTACTGTGTGTCAAGTGTGTGTGTGTGTGTGTGTGTGTGTGTGTGTGTGTGTGTGTGTGTGTGTGTGTGTGTGTGTGTGTGTGTGTGTGTGTGTGTGTGTTTGTAGCACTTAGTAATCTGGTGCTCAATCTCCTCACCGGAACAGGATCAAGGACGGACAATCTGCATCCTTCAGTGTACATTGATTTAACCTCAAAGGAAATCCAACCCTCCTTGGGGGATGTGTGTGTGTGTGTGTGTGTGTGTGTGTGTGTGTGTGTGTGTGTGTGTGTGTGTGTGTGTGTGTGTGTGTGTGTGTGTGTGTGTGTGTGTGTGTGTGTGTGTGTGTGTGTGTGTGTGTGTGTGTGTGTGTGTGTGTGTGTGTGTATGTGTGTGTGTGTATGTGTGTGTGTGTGTGTGTGTGTGTGTGTGTGTGTGTGTGTGTGTGTGTGTGTGTGTGTGTGTGTGTGCAAGTACAATGTTGTTGGTGATAATGAAGTGTATCGTTGAGGCTTCATCCTTCACGCTAACCTTTCACCTCTATATGTAATTAAATATCTTCAAAATTAATGTTTTAACACAATTCCCACCCTATACTATTACCTTCACGTCACTTCACTGCAACCACGTACTACTACTATTACTACTACTACTAAAATTACCTCCAGTACTTCAGTAAACCCATGTATACTGTAATTAACACACACAATAACTTATTAATAAAGAAGTGAAGCACTGTTGTATGATTCGGCAAAATATCTGTGATCTAAAAAGACTAGAGGCGGTAATGGTTTGCGTGGAAGGCGTCTCCACCCGCACCTAACTCTGTGCCTCGTTCTCCTGTCACCGTCTTTCTTGTCGTCGTCTGTGTCGCCGTCCGTGTCGCCGCCGCTACTGTCACTGCTGACCCTGTCGCTGCTGGTGCTGCTACTGTGATGGCGTCGGGAACACAGTAGCTTCATTCGCAGACAAGAAGATGATAAAGGCAAAGACTCGAGTGGGTATGGTTCCAGAGACTCGCTTGTGTCATCCGGCAGAGAGAGGGAGGATGGCTCGGCCTACCGGAGGACCAGGTCTGACCTCAGCGCTGAGCTCATCTCGCGCGCCAACGCTGATGCCAAGGCGGAGGACAGGAAGTCGTCGTGGTCCAGCAAGTGGGTCTTGGTGTTCCTAGATGCCTATCGTAGACCTATTCAATAACACTAAGTAGGCTGTTTAGCAGGTGATCAATGTGATATTTTTTTTTATATATACAACAGTCAACGATTAGACGAGGGATTATTATTGTTATTATCACTATTACAATGTACAATTTTTTTTTCATACAACAGTCAGCGATTAGACCAGGGATTATTATCATCATTATCATCATTATTATAATTCGTGTAAGGCAGATAAGAGTTATTTATGCACACAATCTTCTCACACAAAGCCTGAAGCCGTAAGTCACTTCATTGAAACTTGGAACTCTTTTATTCAACAGTTAACATTAATAATCTTTAGGCAGCGTTTCTGTGCGACACAAACTGCAAACAAACGCACGCCAGAACCACGTATTAATGACAAAGCAGCTGATCCAGAGTAGACAGGCACAAGAAGGCTATGAGGAGGACGCCTTGGTACTTTGCTATCGATTCTCAGTACGTGAATCTATTATAAAGTTATGGAATGGTTAGGAAAGTTAGTGTAACACGCTAAGGTATTTTTGAACGAACAGGTAAGTAAACGTATCCATGAAAAAACACATTCATGAAGAAAAAAGTTTGCTTATCTAGAGGAAATAACATAATAATATAGACGGTTCGAAGTTAAATATAAAAAGATGAAAACCTATCCTTTTTATGTGTTTATATTATGTAAAAAGTTAGTGAGGAGGATTTTACTTCAGCGTCACTCACTGCTCACTCATGATTTACATATATGGGTGTGGGACTACGGGAGCCATAGTGCATACATATATAATTCATAGGTACCTACACTCTCTCTCTTTCTCTTTCTCTCTCTCTATCTATCTATCTATCTATCTCTCACTTCAAGATACGTAATATGTTCTATTTTAGTGAGTTGGATTGAAAAACGTGTACATATATAATTTAAACTGTTTATCTTAAGAATATCTGAATCAAATGCTTAGGAAGTTTTCGTGACACACTCTTCGGCGCCATGTTGTTGTAGATGACGAGGCAACGGTAATAAGTCAGTTAGTCAGTCAGTCAGTCAGTCAGTCAGTCAGTCAGTCAGTCAGCCAACCAATGATAATGTTTTCCTCTACACACACAAATGAATATATGAACAATACACACACACACACACACACACACACACACACACACACACACACACACACACACACACACACACACACCTATCCTTCCACTGCCACATCCTTTCCCTTCTCTTCAGTCGATCATTGTCTGAAGAAGAGTTAACGAGGCTCCCACAGGTGTCCCTCAGGTAATCGCGCCCCTGCCCCCCCCCCCCCCCCTACCCATCCCTTACCAGATAATGAGTGTCTACCGCCAGTTTGTAGATAAAAAAAAAAAAAAAAAAAACTCTAGATATACCTGAGTCCCCCTTCTGTCCTATTTTTGTGCCCACCCACCTTACATTTTGCAAAGATCAAGGACGGTTATTATTAAACTAACTATTCCCTTTATGCTTGGCTGAGTTTTTAAGCTTTTTGCACCCCGGAATTTTTATATATATTTTTTTTTCTCTCTCTCTCTTTCTCTCTCTCTCATTCTCTTTTTTTGTAAGCTCACTTAAAATATGTTCTCTCGCAGCTCCTCAAAATCATGGAGCAAGTCTCGGCCGGTGTCGTGGTCAGCGCAAGACCTTCGAGCTGCCGTGGACGAGGCCAAGGAACAAGTCCGCTCGTCTAGGGAAGGTGAGGGTGGAACATGTCTTTGTATATGTACTAGTTTGTCTCAGGGTCTGCCAGGTTGAATTGTCACTCACAGACATAGGTAATGGTTCATAGCTGTGTGTGTGTGTGTGTGTGTGTGTGTGTGTGTGTGTGTGTGTGTGTGTATTCACTGTATTCACTGTCACAGTCTACTGCTGGTCTCTCTCGAGACAGCCGGGCGTCCCCCTATGGAAAGAGCTCAGAGCTCATAGTGACCAATCTTTGGGTTGGACCGAGACCACTCACACACAACACACCGGGACAACGAGGTCACAACCCCTCGACTTACATCCCGTACCTACTCACTGCTAGGTGAACAGAGGCTACACGTGAAAGAAGACTCGCCCAAATAAGTGTGTGTGTGTGTGTGTGTGTGTGTGTGTGTGTGTGTGTGTGTGTGTGTGTGTGTGTGTGTGTGTGTGTGTGTGTGTGTGTGTGTGTGTGTGTGTGTATGTGTGTGTGTGTGTGTGTGTGTGTGTGTGTGTGTGTGTGTGTGTGTGTGTGTGTGTGTGTGTGTGTGTGTGTGTGTGTGTGTGTGTGTGTGTTATTTCATTACACGGTCAGGAACGCTGGTGACACGCTGAACAGGGATTAAAAAGCGTCAATGCACCAGTTAATGTCATGTTTCACTAATGATGTGTTAATATTTAATTTCAGAGCAGGGTGAAAGAGGAATTAGCTCCGAGATCGAAATTACACAACAACGTTAGATTATTCCATGAATTTTTCTGTCCCGTTAAGCGACACATCACGCCGCGGGGTGGCGGGAAAACATTTGCATATCATTATTGGCCAAAAGGCGATTCTTATGTCAGTTTGGCTTCGTCTGACAATATGTTTGCTTGTCCGTCAGCTGGTCGTTGGTTTGGACAGCCAGGCGAGCCTCGGGAGCTAGTAGGCGAGATCAATAGTGTTACAGCTGTCATGGGCCTGTCAGACCCCGGCGGTGCCTCCTGTCGGCCCGCCGGGTAGTAACTGTGCCCAAAGCAAAGTGTCTCGAGTAAGTGGCCGCTGCCTCTGTGGTGCCGGCTAGAAAAAGACACAACAATACATACTAACACACACACACACACACACATATATATATATATATATATATATATATATATATATATATATATATATATATATATATATATATATATATTTTTTTTTTTTTTTTTTTTTTTTTATGGTAATTCTTAGAAATGTAGTATTTTTGTGACCAGTATTTGAGTAGGTTCTGAGTAGGCTGAAGAGTCCACAAAGAAGGCTTTCAGCATGTAGAAAATAGAGATAGGTGGGTGGAGGGTGGAGGGTGGGCAGGATGTTCCCAGACCTGATCCCTCCTGTGCCTTGGGAATACACAATGGTGAGCCTCGCTGAGGTGGGCGAAGGGTGAAGGGAATGCCAGCCAGTGTTCTGTTTACTTGAATTCAGCGGCACTATTGTGTACTGAGATGATACATTAGACTCCAGATCTCTAGAGGACAGGATGTGCTGCAAATGTATATTATTCCATACTTTATTGAGTGTACATATGTAAGGAGTGATATCCGCTCCTCCGCTCACATTTTTGGGAGCGGGAGAGCGGAGTAGATAGTGGAAGAGTAGACTAGTGACAAACACTGACAAACACTGTTAAATTTATCACTTCTGTTGCGGTGAGACAACAAAATGACATGATATAAATGTAACTAATCATACACAAGCGCGACAGTGTTAGTGTGTTGATGAAGCTTGAAATGTTCTCCCTTCACCTGACTTACTGTACTGTTAGTGAAGCTTTAACACCTCCCCCTCCCCCTTCCCCTCACCAGACCTGCACCGCCTCTACGGCAGCACCAAGTCTCTCTCCGGCGGTGACTATGGCAGCCTCAGCGACCTTCGGAACACCTCTAATGACCTATCGTCCAGTAAGGATGAGAAGGACCCCGTGGCTCCCTACAACAGCTTCTCTTCCTACCTGGCTATGCGCACCAAGTCACCTGCCAGACCCCCCTTGTCCAGAACCTCCTCCCTGCAGGGAACCCCTTCCACCTCCTCCTCCGTGAGAAGAAGCGATGAGGACAAGGCAAAAATCACAGAGGATGAGGAACCGAAATATACGAAAACGACCGAAACCAAGACTTCGAAACCCCCTTCGTTAGCTTCCGTGTCTGAGTCCAAGTCCAGCACGTCCTCCTCCTCCCTCTCACCCATCGCAGAGAACAAGAGCGGCAGGAACTCCGCGTCGGCCTCAGAGGGTAAGCCGCCCAAGCCTCCTTCCCGCCTACGACCTTCCATCAAGCTTGGCGAAATTAAGGAGTCGCACGTGGAGGAGAAACCCAAGAGCATCGTGACGCTAAGGGTAAGTTCAACGGAGCCTGTGTGCGCTTCTCTCCCTTCACGTGTTTGCCATCTCTTACCTCTCTTATTCCTTTTAGATGTTTTAATTTTCAATATAAGTTCGTATATTGTTTCCTTATTTTCTGCATCACGTTTCTTTGGTTTGATTCATATAAAGAGGGAATGAAGCATGTACTGAATGGCAACCTCAACCTAGGATAGAGGATAGAGGTTAGAGGCTGCGTCTTCAGTACATGTTTTCCTCCCGCTCACATTATAGCAGCATGTGTGTCATTACATTTATGAATACATGAGCGTGTGTGTCATTACATTTATGAATACAGTGTTTCCCGTTTCTGACCCTCTGTTTGTTTGCCAGGGTGAAGTTAACGGGTCGGGCGCAGTAAGTACCGTTAGCGTGGTGTGCGTGGCGTCACTTTAATGTCTCTCTCTTTACTCTGTCCTTTTGCTCGTCACCCGGGAAGCTCACACGTGTTCCCGATCGTCACTTGTCCATGTCCACAGTCTTGGTGTCACTGCACATACACTGTTCCTCACTGTCTTACACGATCACAGTGTTAACAATAGACCAAAGATTCTTACTCGTATTTGTCATGTTGTTAGGGACACGTACAGATATATATTTTTTTTTGCCCTTATTTTTCTGCCACCAAGTGTTCGTGATTTAGGGTTAGTTGGTGTTTTTAAGTGTAGGTGGCGAGCCTTGGTGGTGTCATGGCGTGGCTGCATGTCGGGCCCGAGGAAACAATAATAATTACAGTTACAGACTTTCTTTGTTCCTGTTGTTTTGCATGTTTCGTGATGTTGCTGTGGACATGAAAGAATAAACATGCACGCACCCACGCACGCACACACGATACTCCACACGCCCCCAACATGATATTCCGATATATATGTCATTGTACTCACTCCTCAGCACATCAGAATCATGTACGAACCTCCACACACACACACACACACACACACACACACACACACACACACACACACACACACACACACACACACACACACACACACACACACACACACACACACACACACACACACACACACACACACACACACACACACACACACACACACACACACACACACACACACACACACACACACACACACACACACACACACACACACACACACACACACACACACACACACACACACACACACACACACACACACACACACACACACACACACACACACACACACACACACACACACACACACACACACACACACACACACACACACACACACACACACACACACACACACACACACACACACACACACACACACACACACACACACACACACACACACACACACACACACACACACACACACACACACACACACACACACACACACACACACACACACACACACACACACACACACACACACACACACACACACACACACACACACACACACACACACACACACACACACACACACACACACACACACACACACACACACACACACACACACACACACACACACACACACACACACACACACACACACACACACACACACACACACACACACACACACACACACACACACACACACACACACACACACACACACACACACACACACACACACACACACACACACACACACACACACACACACACACACACACACACACACACACACACACACACACACACACACACACACACACACACACACACACACACACACACACACACACACACACACACACACACACACACACACACACACACACACACACACACACACACACACACACACACACACACACACACACACACACACACACACACACACACACACACACACACACACACACACACACACACACACACACACACACACACACACACACACACACACACACACACACACACACACACACACACACACACACACACACACACACACACACACACACACACACACACACACACACACACACACACACACACACACACACACACACACACACACACACACACACACACACACACACACACACACACACACACACACACACACACACACACACACACACACACACACACACACACACACACACACACACACACACACACACACACACACACACACACACACACACACACACACACACACACACACACACACACACACACACACACACACACACACACACACACACACACACACACACATCAAATTTATCTTATCCACTTTCCTTCCATTAATAGCGTAAAACATTTTCTTAAACATTATTAAAACCTAAACTCAAAGAATGTTCTAAATAAACTTTTCTAAACTACATTCTAAATCGACTGCATATAATCAACTTACTAAATCCTTAAATAACCTGGAGGTGAGGTGTTAGTTTGTATGTACACCAAGCGGCTCAGGTATTAATTAAGGTAACGGTGTACAAAAGAGAGTTAAGTTACCTGATGCTATTCTTACACCCCCATAACAAGCTGCCCCAAACATCCTTCTAATCCTATCCACTCTTACAGGAGGTGAAGAGCGAAGATGATTCCTGCGATGCGTCCTACGTCATCAAACTCAATAAGCCAAAGAAGGAACCTAAGAGAGTGGAGATCGACCTGCAATCTGAGGTGGAACGTCTGCAGAAGGAGTTGAAGGAGAAGACGAAGGAGGTGGAGGGGCTGACGGAGAGGACTGACACCTTGGAGCGAGAGAACAAAGAACTACTGGCAAAGAAACCTAAATTTGGTGACCTTCGCAAGCAGGCCGAGCTGTCTAAGGTGCAGCAGAAGGTCAGTGTTGAATGCGAAGGGAAGGCTCTAAGGCGACTTTCACGTATTACTCTGACTTAACCTTTGTCGTTGTTGTCATTTGTTTTGTTGATTAAGAGAAGATGGTGAACCGTGGTGGGATGGGAGAGAGATGAAAAGAGAGAGAGAGAGAGAGAGAGAGAGAGAGAGAGAGAGAGAGAGAGAGAGAGAGAGAGAGAGAGAGAGAGAGAGAGAGAGAGAGAGAGAGAGAGAGAGAGAGAGAGAGAGAGAGAGAGAGAGAGAGAGAGAGAGCGAGCGAGCGAGCGAGCGAGCGAGCGAGCCAGCGAGAGAGAGAGAGAGAGAGAGAGAGAGAGAGAGAGAGAGAGAGAGAGAGAGAGAGAGAGAGAGAGAGAAATAGTGGTACAATCTACGAAACGCAATATCGTGGTGCCTTTATTTGTGCAAAGACGAGGTCGTTATTGTGCTTCATGAATTACACACGAATGTATTCACGGTATTTCCATTGTAAGGTTGTAAGGACATGTTTACTCACAGCACGAGGCAGAAACTTGGAAATGTTGTTTTAACGAGGTCTCTCTCCCCCCCTCCCCTTTCCCCCCCCTCCCCTCCTTCCCCCTTTACACACAGGTGGATGAACTCAGCGATGACATGAAAAGCAAGAACAAAGAGATTAAGGAACTGAAGAAAGAAATCGACAAACGACCTCTGCCAAAGGACGTAGAAAAGACTATGGAGGTAAGGGAACAATCAACCTTCGACCTTGTCCTTGTATTGCACTCCAGCATCGCTCTCATTACTCTGTGTTAAGTGTTCACGAGCTGCATCTTTACTAGTGTGTTATGCGATTAGTGAGGCGAGAGTGTGAAGTTTGTAGAAATGTTTTGGTAATAACTTAAGCTATGCGTCTGAACCTTTATCTTGTGTATGTTCAGTGTCCTTCTAAAACCCACAACTCACGCATCAAAATCCCCAGGACTTGAGATCGAAGCTGCAGGCGGCGGAACAGCTGTGTGAGGAGCTTATGGATGAGACCGAGGACTGCAAGAAGGAAATTCGCACACTGGAGGAAGAGATCGAGGAGATGCAGGACAACTTCCGGGAGGAACAAGCAGACGAGTACAGAGACCTCAAAAGAGAGTTGGAGCAGACCGCCAAAAACTGTCGTGTGTTGCAGTTCAAGCTGAAGAAGGCGGAGAGGCGATCAGACGTGGTGAGTGACCTTCACCGACCATGTTCTGTTGGGGTGATCCAGAGCACGCCGGGACTGAGAGATGTGGGGATTGGGTGGGTGGATGGAAGCACACTGGACGATGGGGCTTTACAGTCGTGTGGGACTAAACTAAATAACATTTTCTTTACTTCTGCTAAATTTGTTTCTCAGCTGAATGTAGTATCATTTATGAATTATTCTTTTTATAGAAACACAAGCAAGTACATTATAGGGAATAATGATCAGTGCAGTACAAGCGAATTACTGACCAAAATGATAATCAACAACATTTTTCCTTAAGAGTTAAAGTATAAACTGTTCATTTATGACATGACGAACAACATTTGGTTCGGCAAGAAACAAACACCTGCAGGTTAGGTAGGGCAGCCCGGTGCTCGGTGCTGAGCGTCACTACTCCGGCAGTTGGAGCGTGACAAGACAGAGATCGAGGATAAGCTCAAGGATCTGCAGGTGGGCGAGGGCGACGTGGACAGAGCCGAAAAAGTGAAAATGTTGGAGAAGGAAGTCAACTTGGCCAAGGAGGTAAGTGTTTCTTTGCCACACTAACCACCAACACCTGATGATACGTTACCACAATACTGTACAAAGTGTGCACCATAACTCCCTCGCAGCCTGTCCCAATGCCTAGTGTTCTCGAAGACAACTTAGACAGCCTTCCCCTTACTAGAGGCTGTCAGGGGTGTAACGAGGCTGTCTGGAAGCAACACACTATATAACATATCTTCCTTTCCTTCAGGTCTCGGTGAAAATGCACGAAGAGATGCAAAAGATGAAGGAACAACTTGAGTCTGCCGAGAAGGACAAGAAGAAACTCAGTGAAAAGTTCATGGACAAGCCAGTCAGACCGGGAGGCAAACTGAGCGTGAGTGTAGGGAAGGGAGACAGGATGAAAAGTGGAGGGAGAAAGATAAGGAAAGGAACGGAGAGAGGGAAGGAGGGAGGGAGGGAGGGAGGGAGGGAGGGAGGGAGGGATGGAGTGAGGGAGGGAGGGAGGGAGGGAGGGAGGGAGGGAGGGAGGGAGAGAGGGAGGGAGGGAGGGAGGGAGGGAGGGAGGGAGGGAGGGAAGGAGGGAGGGAAGGAGGGAGGAAACGAGGATGGGTGCAGGGAAGAAGAAGAGATCAGTGAATCATATTAACGTGATGCTGATGAGGCAACGTTGGCATCGAATTACAGAAACACATGAACAGATTACATAGTTTTTGCATGATTGATGGTGATGATGATGATATAGTAAGAAATAATAGAATAGGACCAGCTTTCATCACCCCATCACCCCATCACCCATCACCCCATCCTGCTGTTACCCATCCTTCTGGTAACGTGAGTGTTGGCTCCGCAGCGATCCCAGATGATGGGTCGTCAAGGGAGCCAAGACAACACTGACCAGCTCATGAGGGACCTCCAGGGCGCCACCGAGAGGGAGCAGGACCTCAAGGATCAGCTCAAGTTC
Organism: Cancer borealis; assembly: GCA_036785275.1. Classification (NCBI taxonomy): domain Eukaryota; kingdom Metazoa; phylum Arthropoda; class Malacostraca; order Decapoda; family Cancridae; genus Cancer; species Cancer borealis. The sequence goes on along the minus strand of JAXIVD010000299.1, from coordinate 106,458 downwards.
GCCGAGGAGGAGGTAAGTTATAACGAGTCTTCTTCAGGTGATCAGAGCCTTTATGTTATTGAGTTTTTACCTGTGTGTACCTTTGTTAGGCCGTGTTTGTTTATGATAAGCAGCAGGATTATGGTGAGGTAATCTGAATATATCATTAGTATTATTCAGAGAGTCCTATAGTAACAAGTTCATAAAGAATGCAGAACACACTCGTTATCTTTATCTAATATGTTGCTTATATAACAGATCACACACAGTTTTTTCTCTCTTTCTTTTCTCTCTTTCTATCTATCTTTATCTATCTGTCTCTCACATCCTTCACAGACCAAAAACCTCCGGAAAAAGGCCTCACGCGTAGAGGAGGAGAACGAGACCTTAGCGTTGCAGCTCAAGAAGATGAGTAACAAGGCCAAGGCAAACAGACAACGCTCCATGGAACGCTCAGGCTCCACCGAACGCTCCAGCTCCGTAGAGAAAGGTTCACTAAGCCGCCAAGGTTCAACGGAAAAGCCACCTAAAGAACCTGACGAGGGCATCACCGAAGACCTGGACCCGACTGAACTGAAGGTAAGGAAGGAAGGTGATGGTTACAGTGTCTCGAGGTATGTTTGTACAGTGCGCTTCATAAATAGATCCCAGTGTGTATTAGGGTGTGTCTGTACAGTGTGCGTCAGAAGTAACGTTACATTCACGTCTATCATTCTAGATTCAACTGGAACTGAATGAACAGGAGGCGTCGGTGCTAAGACGGAAAGTAGAGGATCTGGAGACGGAGAATGAAAGACTGCAGAAGGAGATCAGGGGTGTTCTATCCAGCACAGATTCCAGAGGCGGCAAGGTTGGCAGTGTAATATTGTGGCACTACTAAACGGTGCCATGTCTATGTTTGAAAGTTTACTGTTCTTAACGTACATTGTTTTTATCATTATGTGTGTATATCTTATAAGTGAAGGCATCTTTTATATCCTGGACCGTTAAAAAAAAAGTATGATCAGATGCATGAAAAATATCTTTCCTTGTATATCATTTGTAAAAGTTAATGTATCTCTTTAATTAATTATTGTTATAGGGGTTTATGATGGGCTTGAATACTAAATTATTTCTTCAGTTACACAATAAAAAAAAACATTATAACAACTGCAATACATTTTTCACATTCAAGGGGAACTCAGGAACGGATATGAAGAAGCTTGAAAAGGAAGTCGAGATACTGAGTAAGAAAATTAATGACGTTGAGAGTGAAAACGAGAAACTGAACGACGATAACAAGAAACTGCAACTGAAGGTCGTGAAGCGTCTACCCACTTCAGGCTCCGAGACCAGCTACATCGAGAGGCAGGTGAGAGCGAGGACGGTCCTAGCGAGGTGACTTATGTATTACCTCATGTATGGATTTTGGGAAGTAAACAAAACAATTAACTGAAACCTTTAATGTAAATATTCAAGCGATCACAACCAGTGTTTAAAATCTCAAGATAAAAAGACTTGGGTTGGAAGACTCATTATGAACACTCTTGTAGGTAATGAATACAATGATAACTGTGTGGGAAACGTTGGTTATCACTAATATTTAAAAGAAAACCACAGTATACTAGGTTTTTTTTATTGAAAGAGGTCATAGTATGGGTAATGTACTATTCATCACACTCGTAGACTTGGTGCTACGTGGTAATGCCGGAAACAGTTTGGTAGTTACAGAGAGGCAGGAATCGCATGAAAGGAAAAAACTTTAGAGAGTAAATCAAACTGAGCACCAGATAACGAGATAAGTTACTGGACGGAGCGGGAAAACTTGTAGAAGTCCGAGCATCCTGACCTGACCTGACTTGGGTATACTTGGTAAGGGTGGTGGGGGTGGTGGGGGGGAGGGGTGCCACATGTTACAGCACTGTGCTATTCCAGGTGATGGAAGAGAAGGTACGGCGGCTTGAGAAGAAGCTGAAGGAAGCCAACGAGAAGCTGAAGTCCGTGCAGATCGAGGCGGCAGTGACGTCCCCGGGAGCAGAGGGTAAGGACGCACGCGGGGTGAGTCTTAAAGATGATGCAACAAAGAAGAACACTGATACCAACGGAGTGAAAAAGAAACTAGATGATTTGCAAACAAAGTACGATAAGTTGTTCAAAGAGACCGAGGAGTTGAGGAACCCGGCAAGCATGAAGAACAGGATCCCTAAGGTGCCCAAGGACTACACGCCCAAAATGACTCTCATGAAGTGGGTGACGGAGTTAGAGGCGGAGTGTGGTAAGTCGCATTGACGAAGGTGACCCTGACCTGACCTGCCCTGCACGACCCTGGCCTGCACGACCCTGGATACCCGCTGCGCCTCCCTCTCAGTAACCACAGTAACACCACTGCAACGTTACCAACACTCTAATAAGCGTGACAACCACACCCAAACATCCTGGTAACACAAGACCCTAGACAGTGAATCTATCCCGCCCCCCCCCCCCCCCCCACCGATGACTCACTCTACCCTCTCATTGATGCCTCACTGTCATTCCCACCCTCAATGCCTCACTGCCCCCCCCCCCCCCCCCCCCAACCTCCCAACCTTGATTCCTCACTGATGGAGGTTATGAAGTTTGATCAAGTTTTGAGTGAGTTGTTTTGAATAATACCTAACGACCCCTTGGTAGTTACACAAACACTTCCAGCCACACGGAGGTGGGTGCATTGGCCTCCACCCAGCACCACGGAGCCTTGATGCAACACTCAGTAACACCGCCACTCACACTCCCGTGGTGGTGCCGCGTCGCGCCGCGCCGCGTCGCCACTAACGATGCACTCAGGCTCGGGCGGGAAACTGTAGGATCAGTTTCGTGTGTGTTTTCATACGTTAATTTGATTCTTAAAGTCATGAAATTCTGAGTCATTTCTAAGCAATTCTTCGCATAGATTTTAGTCTATACGAAGTAATTACGCAAATTTTCTTCTTGTGCTAATTGTTATTTAGGTGTGTTCCTCTGATGGCGATAACATAAAACATATATATATATATATATATATATATATATATATATATATATATATATATATATATATATATATATATATATATATATATATATATATATATATACAATAATAATGACGCGTTCTACATCCAATACAAAATGTATCAATGATGATGATAATGAGTTATGGATCCGTCGAATGCACACCTTTAATAAGACTGAGTCATATAGATAACATACTGAACAACTCTTAAAGAACACAGTGGTCGGTCTTGTCTTCCAGTACCCGATGTTTGGTGCAGCGACTCAACAACACCCACCAACACATTCCTCATGTTGTATTTATAAGCATATATGTGTGTGTGTGTATATATATATATATATATATATATATATATATATATATATATATATATATATATATATATATATATATGTATATATATATATATATATATATATATATATATATATATATATATATATGTATATATATATATATATATATATATATATATATATATATATATATATATATATATATATATATATATAAACAAATAATGATATACGAGTATATATTTTTAGTTAATATATATTAGATCTCTTCCTTCCCTCTTTTGATGAAGTTTCTTTGATCATAAATATCGTTTCTTTATTTTACAATTTTCTGCATGTATACCATGCAGAAAACTGTTTGTTTGTTTGCGTGTTGGGTTCAGTTAATAATATCAAACCCTTCATGTGACGTAGCTGACAGATTATAAATATATAATGATGATGATAATGATATGTATATATATATATATATATATATATATATATATATATATATATATATATATATATATATATATATATATATATATATATATATATATATATATGGAGATCTGTTGCAAAGGTTTTTAGTTTTTCCTCAGGAAAATATATTATTTTGTATCTGACTGATTTTGTTTTTCTCACTCCTGCCCCTTGATCCTCCCTGACGTGTGTCCTGCCTGCCTGTCCT
>JAXIVD010000299.1:95000-97500 GCA_036785275.1 Cancer borealis | reverse complement strand
CAAGAACAAGGAGAAGCATCAGATGGAGATTCTGCAGACCAAGTACGACCTGCTGGAGGAGGACTACGTGGTACAGAAGGCTCAGGTACGACACACAACCATTCTATAACCCTGACACACACACACACACACACACACACACACACACACACACACACACACACACACACACACACACACACACACACACACACACCCACACACAGACACCCACACACATCGTATACAGTGGGTAAGAGAGTCCTTTATATTCAGTTCACGACCAGCAAGGAGGGCGTCGAGGAGAGGTACGAGAAACTTAAGAAGGAACACAGTACCATCGAGAGTGAGCTGAAGACCTTAAGGGAGACTTACAACAACCGTCAGGACACTTGGATCAAGGAGAAGCTCAACATGCAGGTGAGGCTCGCGTTGGCACCTTCAACGAACACAACGCGAGGCTAAAAGGGGACCAAGAGTTCTTTGTTTAGGTCCAGAATCCCATAACTTTTAAACCATTGACCCCTTTATAGAATCCTTGACCTCTCATTGACCCCCAAGCATATACAAAGAATAAATCAATGATGATAATTAAGTAGATGTGTAGTTTCCATGTACATTAGTGCGGGAATTGTTTGTAATGTATCTCCTCCCCCTTGAATATCTCTCATGAAATATAGGGAAACAAAAAGGAAAAATTGTTTACTGTCATAGTGTCGGAGGAGTTTCGTGACAGACAGACAATGCAAACAGACGGACAAACTGAACTTCTCAGATCCTTACACTATACATGTGCGCTACATTTGCATTAGCTCTAGTTTCGATTACAAATCTAACATCACTAATAACAATGAGAGAGAAACTTCATAAATAATATATCGATCCCCATGGACACCCCTGGTTTAGGTTATGAGTTCACAATTGTTTTCTGGTTAACTTTGTGTGTGTTATTTCCATATTTACTTCAGTGTTCTTATTCTTGTCTATTTTTATGAACCAATTAAGTGAAACTCATCTGTGTGTGTTTGTTGTCATGTCACCTTCTCGCAGGACCAACTGAGAGATCTTGAAATCCGCCTCAAGAAAGTGTCCAATGACCCCACTTCATACTCGGAGAAGAAGCGACTCAAGGACATCATTGACGACAAGAATCACCAAATTGATCAGCTGAAGCGAGACGAAGACACACTCAAGGATCAGGTGTCTTACTATCGCCGGGAGGTCAGTGATGCTAGGTTGTTTTTTCCTTTATAACTGATACAAGAAATAAACGAATCTTAAATAATGATTTGTTGACTTTCAGGTAATTTTTATATTTACTGGTAACGTTATTTTCCTCCTCGAGAAGTATGACGTGTAAGCTTCCCTTTCATAACAAATGCATCACCAGCGTTATCACTACAAGGTTTAAACACGTGCAGCAGCTTTCACTAGATTACCTCTTATTTTTCTTCCCCGCGTGTCATGGTGTGTGTACAGAAGTTAAGTAACACAACACTTCACAACACACCTCAAAGCCGCTGGGGATCATTGCGTCACTCTTTTGTTTTACCGTCATTGCAATCTGTCGTAATCAGAGTTCACAGACACGACGCTCACCTCACATTCTTCTACAGAGCGAGGATCTTCGACGCAAAGTGGAAGACCTGGAGAAACTGCAGCAGATCAACGACAAGCGAGCCTCGGACATCGCCAACGACGCCAGTACTTACGACAACACGATCAGGGAACTCAGGGACAAGTGAGTGTTAGGGAAAAAAGCTCCTTCACCTCCTCTTAGCACACTAGTTATAATCAGGCCTCAAAATTTAACACTAACATAAGTACTAAAAAAATATGAAAGATGTACGACTTTAAGCATTACAAAGGGACGTAGATACTCACTCCTCACTCACTCACTCACTCACTCATTCATCCTCCACCTCACCATTCACCTTCCTCTCCAGACTCACCTCCACTGACAAGTCTCATAAAACTGACCTCACCAAAATCAAGATGAAGTACGATTCCAAACTGAAGGCGATGACGGAGGAGGTGTCGACGCTAACGCAACACATGTCCAAGTACAGACGGGAGCGTGACACCTACAAGGAGATGCTGGACGGAACTCAAAGGACCATTGCAGAGCTTAAAGGCAGCACCGGTTATAAGTCATCCAGGGCAGACAACGCCTCAGAGGTAAGACTCAGGCTGTGTGGAGGTTTTTGGTGTATTAGTGAACCAAGATTAATAGTAAAAAGGAAGGATTAATGTTATATGTACGTAGTGCTGCAAGTGTGTGTTGATGATGAAAGGAGTGTGTGTGTGTTAGGAGGACTTGTGTTATTTAGTGTGTTAGTGATTGAGTTTTGATAATGAAGTGATGTCATGTTATGTATTCTTGTGAGCAGGATAAGTTAAAAAGAAAAACATAACTATGAGAGTCAGGGAGAGAGGGAGGGAGGGAGGAAGGGAGGGAGGGAGGGATGTGAAAACTAATACATCCTAGAACATTAATTATTAAAGAGAGGTCATAAAAGTT
>JAXIVD010000299.1:87500-90000 GCA_036785275.1 Cancer borealis | reverse complement strand
AGAAAAATCAAAATGAATAAGAAAAGAAGAAAAATGTAATTAAATCATTGAAACGAATATTCAAGATAAAAAACATTCTGAAAAATAAAGTTCTCCAAAATAACTTATATCTATTATTTTTAAAGTCTGCAGACGACTAACTTTTGCACTCACTATTTTTAAAAACAATCTGTTTTTAAGGAAGTAAAGTGTTGTCGCTATTTTTCCTACTCAAACAAAACAATTACCAAGTGAAACGCACGGTGTGTTTGGCCAAAATCTGTTTAATTCAAGGCAACAAAATATTTCTTCTTTCTTCGTGTGACATGTTTTGGCTGACCTACACATGTCAAGACCATCAACAATCTATATATAGTGAGGCCTTGATAATGTGACCTTCACCGTCTTGACCACCTGGCCGTGTGTACATCACCTCTAAGGGATGTACTGCTTGTGTGCGTACAGTGTCCTTTCAGCGGGGAATGCCTATCTTGCACTGCTTCACTGCTCTGTGTTTAGCGTGAAGCAGCCATTCCTAGACCTGGCCCGTCCTGGCGGCGGTCACGTGCACCTTCACATTAAAGCCAGTCAATAACGTGGCGGCGGCCCTTGACTCGAGACACGCGTGCAATTTCATTAAAATGGATCCTGAAAGAACAGAGTAATTTTTCATGCAAATGGTGCCAATTTTAGATGATTTCCCGTATTTACCTCCTCCTCAAACACCAACACATAATTCATTTCACAATACACACACTCAAGCAATTGTTTGGTGCGTTGCTTAAAGGTCCACGTCGCCGCCACCACCACGACTATGAATGCACTTGAGGTACACGTGAAGGAGTATTCCAGAGACTCATTAGGGCGTGTCCGCTTTCACTTCCGTTACCTCAATGCACATTCCTAAACCTAAACACAACCATGGAACTGAATACTACAATAGCGCGTCTCAAATCCAAGTTATCTAATTCAACCCCAGAGAGGATGTAGAGAATCACACTTGTTTTATTCTCCCCAGATGAAGATTGTGAAGGATCTGGCGCCGTTGGTTCTTGGTGAAGGTATCGACGGCCGTGAGGGATCGCTTACCAAACTAAGTGAGTACCCCTTACCCCACTACCCCCCCTCCCCCTTCCCCCACCTTCCAACACAGTACACATTCCTGCTGTGTCTTATACCATCAATGCTGTGATCTGAATTTATTATTATTATTTTTTTTTTAGAATGTGGGAGTCTTAAATTTATATCCTATCCTATTAACTCTACACAAATATCAGTAAAGGTTTGATTTGTGTTGTGGTTCTCGTGTTCTAGTCAGTGATTGACTCTGGAATTACCTTTGAATTCTTTCTTCCTCATGCTCCTCTACTGTCTTCTTTTTCTTTTAATTTCACGAGGAGGAAAAAATAATGGAGGATGATTGGTGGCTGGATGGTCTCATCCTTTCTTATTTCTATTTACGAATCTATTTTCCATGATTGTTACTTTTGTTTTCCTTCCTCCAATTTTACTGTTGTCCTTTTCCGCTTCCATAAGTTTGTTTGCTTTTCTACAATTCTTTACTTTTAAGCTAAGAAAGGAAGTGTCTCTTTATATAATTATTTTTGTCATAATTCTTCCCCAGCAGACAGACAGACAAACAGACAGACAGACAGGCCTTGAGGTAACACAACCATAATAACTCTTTGCTCACTAAGTATGTAGTATCTTGACCCAAATAACCATGATGTACTTTTTTCACATGATAAACTAGCCATTCCCGTGTTATAAGTAAGCCAAGTGTTGTTATATTTAGCTGCTGGCGGGATGTGTGGAGCTAAATCTCTTCTCACCTATCAGCTTTGTGGCAATTTGGTGAAGAAAAAAAAATTCTTATATCACCATATTTTCCAGTGTCCTCATTAATGTACTCGTAAAGCAGCCAACATAAAACAGTTCATTCCCTGGATCATCGTACTCGTTTGTTTTGTTTTAGGCGGAGAAGTAAAGCCCAAGACAAGGGAGGAATTCACGGACTCCCTGAAGAAGGCGTGTAAATATATGGAAGACATGAAGAGAATCATGAACCTCACAGATGACCGAGACAGGTTCAAGCGGGCGCCCTCCTTTAGAAGGTGAGTATATATATATATATATATATATATATATATATATATATATATATATATATATATATATATATATATATATATATATATATATATAATTAAGTCACCTGTCCATCATGAGCAAGAATAGGAAGGAAAGAGAATGCAACAACTGTGTGTTAAAGAAGAATTAGAATGTTCCCGTCTGACTGGCCACGAGGCACGGAATAGTGAGTCAACATACACATTAATCTTGTTACGATGATTACATGTTGATTACACCGCTTGAGTGATGGCGTTGTGGGGCTGACACTCACTTCCCCTGATTACTGAACGCACGTGTGGCACAGTTGGGGGTAAGAAGTGCCATGAACGAGACACACACGGAGAGAGGCGTCACGTTCCTGCTTGTGATCGTTCTGGTGACACACACG
>JAXIVD010000299.1:72500-80000 GCA_036785275.1 Cancer borealis | reverse complement strand
GTTGTTAACGGTTAGCGTGTTAATTTGTTTATGATTAATGTTTATTTTACATCTAATTTCAATCCCACTTGACCTGATAATTTACTACAACAAGACCATAACATCATTTTCCTCAAACCCTTGTATACATTTGTTGCATTAACTAAACATTAATTTCGCTATTGAGATTATGGGGGATAAATATAAAAATAAATGCTTACAGTGAAATATTCCGTTAATACCATAAGTTCAATACGCAGTGATTCTACAATCGTATCTAATTTTAGCGAGTTATTATTGATGAAGCATTTTAAGTTGTTGATGAACGACCTAAAATTTGCTCTTTACCCGACCCTGCCCTGTCTATCCATTCCTTATGTATGGGTGGGTGCAGCAGCCTCCACAATGACAAGACTCCCACAGGTCAACCTACGTGTGTTTTGCGTCGCGTTAAGGCCTCCCCTTTAACGAGTCTCAGTCCTCCCCAGCTGCACATTTCAGACCATTCCTTTCCCCACGACACCACACCACACCACACCACACCACCACCACCACCACCACCACCACCACCACTGCAACCACTGACGAGGTGTGAGGAAAAAGGGAAACAGTAACCACAATAAGATCGTCTCCATGCAGTGATAAACAAAAACAAAATTTTTTTTTTCCTGCGAGTCATTGTTTTTTGGTAATATATTGAAAGACCTCGTTAGTGACCCCCAACATTGGACACAAGTATACCCTTTATCCACACCTCCGTTTTCTTTCTAATACGACCTAATCGCATCTTTTTTCCGCTTCTCTTCGAGTTCCCACCCTCGTTTCACTATCACATTTGCTCTCCTCGCATGCTTTTATCTTTCCTGTCCTTCCTTCCTTCCTTTATCTCTCTCCTCAGCTTCTTTTTCCTTTCTGACTCCCTCCTTTCTTCTGCTTACAACCTTTTGCACTTCCTGCTCTTTCTCTTCCCTCTGTTTCTCCTGGTTTTCCTCCTCCTCCTCCTCCTCCTGCTCCTCCTCCTCCTCCTCCTCCTCCTCCTCCTCCTCCTCCTCCTCCTCCTCCTCCTTCTCCTCCTCCTCCTTTCATCTTCATGGCACGTTTTCCCTTCCGTATAATCTTTTCCTAGCTCCCAACGCACTAATTCCTTCCATTCTCTGCTGTACCACCTCCGTCAGGCCCTTCGCGTCTTGTCTAGAAGCTCACACATTCTTCTCCAGTTTGTCTGAGTCTCCGGTACACGCTACGCACCTACATTCTTTATCCTAGTGGTGACGCTGGTCGTGTAGTGACATCGATTTGGGTGTAGGGCCCGTTTTTTTTTCATGCATTATTATCCACGAAGCCACGAGTGCTGGTTTGGTAATTATCTGTTGTGGTAATTGACTGGATGATCGATTGGGGCAAGATGATCCTCCGCTGCCACCATTTATGATGATTAGTATAGGTGTACTCTTCTCTTCTCTTCTCTCTCTTCTTCTCTTCTCTTCTTTTGTTTTCTTCTCTCCTCTCTTCTGTTTCTTGTACATTGATCAATTGTTGTTAATCTGAGATGGCTTCTTCTTCTTCTTTAACACCTATTCTAGCCTCTCTCTTAACCTACCCAGACGTATAGTTTCCTTTCTTATAAACGGTTTCTTTTCTTCCCTCCCGCACAGCCACTCTCCTCACCTTCCTCTCCTCCCATGTTGGTGCATTTCGCCTCCTGATGCGGCTACACAACGAGATACTCAAGCCGACCGTTTCTTTTGGTGGTAATTGTTTTCATTCGGCGTAATGACCCCCTGGTAGTGTCCTGCTGCTTGCCTGGTGGTGTTTCCCTCGCCAGGCCTCTCCAGGGAGCTTGCAAGTGTTGTGAATGTAGCATAACTTAGTGGAATGTTCTCTCCACTTGTGTACTTAATCTGTTTTTTGGCTCCATCGTAAATTATACTTTTTGAGGTTCACTGAATGCAAAGATATACCCCACTTCTAAAAAAAATACTGAAAAAATAATAATAGTGGGAAGGCTGCTTAAACGTAGCAGTGAATAACAATAATATCAGTCTCTACACAATGAAACAAGGAAAAGAAGAGGAAGAAGAAGCTGGAAGAGTATAAGTTGTTATAATAATTGCAATACCACCAGTTATACCAAGACTTGTGCGTCCTAACTTCTTATCCATCCATTTACAAGTTTGCCACACATCTCTCTCTCCCCTTTCCTGTTGTCATCTCTCCACACACTCCTTCCTCCCTGCTGTCCTACTCCTTACTCCAACTTCTGCCTTTCCTTCCTTGTTCTCACTTTTTTATCTTCCCTTCCTTCCTGGTTAACAATCCTTTTCTCTTTCTCCTTCTCCTTCTCCTTCTCCTTCTCCTTCTCCTTCTCCTTCTTCTTCTTCTTCTTCTTCTTCTTCTTCTTCTTCTTTAGCCTAATCACCATAATCATTCCAGCCTCCCACTAAGTCATTCCAGCCTCCCACTAAATCATTCCAGTTTCCCACTAAGTCATTTCAGCTTCCCACTAAGTCATTCCAATCTCCCACTAAGTCATTCCAGCCTCCCACTAAGTCATTCCAGCCTCTCACTAAATCATTCCAGTTTCCCACTAAGTCATTCCAGCCTCCCACTAAGTCATTCCAGCCTCCCACTAAATCATTCCAGTTTCCCACTAAGTCATTCCAGCCTCCCACTAAGTCATTCCAGACTCCCACTAAGTCATTCCAGCCTCTCACTCTAATTACTGACGCGGCTTTGAGTGTGTAAAAAAAAAAATTACTTTGACCAGAAATTGATCAAGAAAAAAAGTGGATTTACTATCAACTCATAATCTTTTTGACGATACTAAAAAAAATTCCTTGATCAACCACACCAAAAAATAATCATACACAATATATTTTTAATCATAATATCTTCACTGGTGACTTAATAAACACAACCTCAATCACATAGAATAACTACAATCACCACAAATCAACACCAATCCTAAAACAACAACAACAACAACAACAACAAATAGCAAAGAAATAACCATTAATCAACACCCACCTCCATTACGTACAAAGGAAGAACAAACAGCAGCAACCTTACCCAACCTATACAAGGGAAGGAAAAGAAACGTGCAATGAAACAACTAACACGAATCAATACATCTTCGGCGTGTGTGTCCTTGAGATGAATGAGAGGAACGTGCTACTACGTGCGTGTGACCCAAATAACTGACCCACTCCGCAAGGCCTTCCAGACGCGCCTCCTTCCCCCCCTTACCTCCTTACCTCTCCCTCAGCCTCCTACCGACCACGCCCCCCGCTTCTTGCCTCCCGCCTCCCAAATCACTGCTCCGCCCTACCTCTGTCCTCCTCCTCCTTCTTTTTTCTTCTCTACCTCCTCCTCCTCCTCCTCCTCCCCCTCCATGGTTTTCCTGGAACAGCTTTCCCTCAGGCTAAATTGCTCTCTCTCTCTCTCTCTCTCTCTCTCTCTCTCTCTCTCTCTCTCTCTCTCTCTCTCTCTCTCTCTCTCTCTCTCTCTCTCTCTCTCTCTCTCTCTCTCTCTCTCTCTCTCTCTCTCTCTCTCTATCTATCTATCTATCTATCTATCTATCTCTCTGCCTCGGTATAGTACTCATACTTTTCCCTTTACATTTTTCCCCTCCTTTCCTCCCCTCCTTCCCCTCATCCTTTCCTTCTCTGACCTTGGGATCCTTTAATTTCACGCTCCTTTGGTTCTCTCCTCCCAAGCGGATAGCCATTCCGTGACTCCTTTGCACTCCCTCTCTCTCTCCCCTCTTCCTTACCCCTCCTCTCCTCCTCCTCCTCCTCCTCCTCCTCCTCCTTATTCTTTTCTTGTTTCCCTCTTCCCTCCTTCTCTTTATCAGGTGTGTGCACTGCGTCCGTTTTATCGATAAAATAATAATGAGTCTCGTTCTGATGGCACGGTTTTATGTCTTAAATAACCGTTGAGTGAAATTTAGTGGAAATGAAAAGATCGTAGATGCATGGAAGATTATTATTATTATTATTATTATTATTATTATTATTATTATTATTATTATTATTATCATTATTATTATTATAATTGTAGTTAATAATGAAGGTAAATAAGACATCATCATAGTAATCCAAAAAAACATATATATGGACACACAAATTTTTTTTTATAGTAATCGTGAGTGGAAGCAGATTATTGAAAGGGGCTGTGAGGGGGGATAGGGTGAGGCTGGCTGTGAGGGAGGGAGGGAGGCTGGCTGGCTGGCTGGCTGGCTGCTATAAAGAGGCAGGCACACTATCAAGGAAGAGCAGCTCACGACCGGAAGCCTGCCTCGTCAGCCTGCCTCGTCAGCCTGCCTCACTGTTTTCGCTTTCCTCGTGTTTACTGGAAAGTCCGCGAGAGGTAAATGGAATAACACTTGGCCAAGACGAGAGCACCACACGCGAAAGACCTCACATTCTCTCTCTTTCTCTCTCTCTCTATCTCGCTCTCTCTCTCTCTCTCTCTCTCTCTCTCTCTCTCTCTCTCTCTCTCTCTCTCTCTCTCTCTCTCTCTCTCTCTCTCTCTTTGTCTCTCTCTCTCTCTCTCTCTCTCTCTCTCTCTCTCTCTCTCTCTCTCTCTCTCTCTCTCTCTCTCTCTCTCTCTCTCTCTCTCTCTCTCTCTCTCTCTCTCTCTCTCTCTCTCACCTAACTAGAGTGACTTACTGAGGCCTTACATCGCATTTATCTTTATTTCAGAAGACGTTAGAGAGACCAGCTCGCTTACAGAGGCGGTGATGCCCGTAGTATAAGGTATTATTCTACTGTGCATACGTAGTGTTGTGTCGTAGTCTGTAGTAGTGTATTAATTCACTTGGTTGTAGGTTATTAGGTTTAAGTCACTGTAGAGGAGCATTCTGGTTCTCCTTCTTATCATCGCGTATGGTAAGGTAGTTTAAGCTAATTTGTAGTGAGTAGTAATTATATGAACGTGTGAAGGAGAAACGTTGCATTGAGACACCTAACAGTGAGGGGAATGTGTTGTGTACTTTCTGTTGTCATTAGTGGGTGGGTAGTTAGCAGACTTGTTAGATTTAATGACGTCTTCTAACCTCGATCACGTGGGTTTTAAGTTTCGTCCTCAGCAGACACTGGTTGGCGGTGTATTAGTGGTGAGAGGGGTGCCGTGCGCGTCTCTCAATACTGGAGCTTTGTGACTAATCTGTTAAAGCTTCCATCATACGTGTTTGTGTCGGGGTGGGGGTTAGAATATCTTACTCTTCGATTGTTTGGGGTCAGTAGCCGAGGTGTTTGTGCTGCTTTCATCTTAAACACTTTGCTCTTGGTAATACTTCAAAAAACGCACAAATGATACGCTAACACACAAGCACACTACTTTATAAGCTTAGTATACTAAACACTCAACACAATGCAGCTCCTTTGTATCAGTGTTGTAATGTTCAGTGGCACCAACGTATGTGTTGTGTTGTGTCTCAAACAAATGTTCCCCCAGTCACCTCGTGGACATTTTTCCCTCCACATTTCGTCGGTTCATCCTTCCCTTATCCCTTGGCCGCCTAGTAACGTCCGTCCCTCCACAGATCGCCTCCCTGGAGAGTGAGGCCGGCTCGACCCTGGCCCCCGCGCTGCAGAGGTACAGAGGTCGTGCTGACTCTGGGGCCATGACCAAGGCTCAGTCTATCTCCGCAATAGGCCGTCAGGGCTCAGTGGAGACTGAGGTGTGAGGCAGGACGCTCCGAGCCTCACGGGCGGAAATACACCAAGAGAACCAGGAGCAGCGAGAGTGCAATGACCTGCCTGTCCTGTTATGTGCTCGGAGACTGCATGGGAGAGGACTCCATCCTCACCATGTACCACTGCCTTCACATTTCAACCACACGGACAACACTTGATTCCTTTCATGAAACTCTGCAGCAAACTCAACCCAAGTCAACACAACAAGAGGAACACGTTCTTGCAAAGCAGGAGAACCATTACCTACGACACGTTTATAACTACCGATGATGTAATACTTTTGGAGACAGACAATAATACAATGCTCCAAGAGTGCACCAAGGATGTCTTGAAGCAGGTGAGGTGATCCAGACTCCTAAGGCAGAGGTGTGGTGACTCGCACAGGTCCGGGCATGCTGAAGGGCGCAGCGCCCCGTAGGTGCTGGCCCGTGACTGTCAGGCTCACACCAGTCTGGTAGAACTTGCTTCAAGAACACATTGATAATTGTGTGACTGTTACGTTCAGAAGGTACATATTTGTTCAATCCAACATAACTAAGAATGAATTCCTATTGATAATATTATTAGCTTATACATTTGTGTACATTTTCCTATCTATGTAATGTCTCACATATATGCATATTTCTGCACTTGTGTACATCCTCAGTGGTAATTCACACTCTCAACTGCCAATGAGGGAACCCAGCGTGACTTGTACCACTGAGAGCCAGGCTGGAGCCTTGTGCCCGCCACACAACACCGAGGGGCGGGGTGTGGGGGGAGGGAAGCTGCTCGGCCATAAATGCGGCTCTGACAAGCTGTCCACCCTCACACTCCACCCGGTGCCATAAATTTGTGTATATTGAACGTGTATTTTGTCCTTCATTATCACACACTCGTTCATCACTTCATTACTAGTGTCACGTGGCTCCACACTTCCATCAAGATCGTGTTCACGTTCATCAGTGTGTTCGTAAACTTCCAACTCGAGGCTGAACGGCCGTCCAGGCGGGTGAGTAACACGCTATCAACTGTACTCATCGTCATGTGTATCGTGCATGAATCCATCTACATACTTACTTAGAAACATCATACAATTAATCCAAACTTTCATTTATAACCAATTTTTTTCCTTCATTTTTATATCACCGCAAAAAAAAATCCAAATACCAAAAAATAAAATCCATTTCTTCTTTAATGATAAAGTTGCATCCATCTCGCGTGGACAAGACCTTTGTGTGGTGCACCAAGGTCACACAACGCCTCACGCCATCATGAAAAGGCGTTGTCTCAGAGGTAATATATTATGTCGCGTTTCAAAGGGGAAAAAATTAAAGCCTTCTTGAGGATGAATATTAATAGGCCTAAGAGGACTAAGACGAGGAGAAAGAATGAAAAAACTGAAAAGGAGAAATTTGAGGATAGGAAGGATCGAGGAAAGGAAGGGAAGAGGGGAAGAGAAGAAGGGAAGAGAAGGGAAGGGAGGAGTGGTGGTGGTGAAGCAAGGTGAGGCTAGAGAAGCAGGACTTGATGCACTAGGAAGGGTGAGGCAGAAGTGTGTTGGAATGAAAGACGGTGATTAAATGAGACAACGGGATGACCAAACAGCAGCAGCAGCAGCAGCAGTAAGGAAGGAAGGAAGGAAGGAAGGAAGGGGTGGTTCAAACATTACGTAACGCCTATGGAAGGGGAAGAGAGAGAGGTAATGAAGTGTTACGAGCGTGACCAAAGGGGAAGGGAGAGTGCAGTCACACGTTACATTACATTTCCAAAGGTTTTCAGAGTTGGCAAATAATTTCAGAAATGAAGTAAGTAGCAAGAAAGCATTTTCATCTCAAACTTT
>JAXIVD010000299.1:30000-55000 GCA_036785275.1 Cancer borealis | reverse complement strand
TCGTCATTGTATTCAGTAAAATTTCACAGAATAACAAAGGCGTAAAGAAAATGGCGTGTTGATAATAGTTAACAATTTCTTTGACGGAATCTGTGGGTTTTGCCTTCACTTGTTTTCATTATGTGATGTGACCTTAAACTGTCAGGAGAAAACACGATTCCCGAAGACAATTACATGTCAAGTCACGTGTCGTCACCTCCCGCCACCAAGGAAATTCTAGAACAACGAGGAGTAGGTATATTTTGTTCATTAATATTCAACCTATAGTCGTAGCTAGAAACACGGATGTCCTTTGCAGATAAGACTGTCATCCAGCTTAGCCTGAGTTGGATGATACACAGCCCCGTGCTCTTTGTTTCAAGTGTGACCGCTCTTCAGCAGACAAGCTTTGATCCGAGGCCAAGGCAGCAGCATGTCGCCACGTTAAAGGCTTCACTGAGGCCACTTTGATCCTCGCTGCAACACTAAAACGATCACACACCGCTCACTGAGTTCAGCTTCATTAAGGCAGTGAAGTAGTTTAACACCTCTATATAGTCGACGATAATTACCTTATAACTCATTTCAGCATCAGAACTGAATTTACATCATCGCTAAAACTATTCATACTGATTATTAGACTAGGAATATTTTAACTTAACGAGTAGTGTCCATTTGAATTTTGGTCATAAATACGGTTTCTATGAGCTTTACTAAAAAAAAATGTATGTAGTAAAGAAATTTCTAAAGAAACTTATTCGTGTGAGTGATAGTTAAATGGAATTGGAATGTAAGTAAAAGAAAAAAATGTTTCTCATATCACTTATTTATGAGAGTAACTGGAAAAGTGATACCAACCGATATAACTGATCAAGCTTAGCTTTTTTTCATACTGAACCTAATTATATCTCTTGTAACGTTATCATTATTAATTTATTCAACCTTTATTTCAACCCAAACGTTCATGTAAGAATCTGTAACTATTCCTTATATTCCTGAACATGGACACCAACAGTTTGACCTGACCTGACCTGACCTAACCTAATTTAACCGTGGCAGCTTCTGTTTCCTTGCGCATACAGTGTTCGTGTGTGTCTGGTGGAGCACGTCATTTTAACTAATCTGACAGGATTAGGTCAGACTTTTTATATAAATTTTTTTTTTTTTTGCATAATTCGTTTTGCATAATCAGACACACTGCAATTTTTCCACGATCGTTGTTTTTTTTATATTTCTTTTTTTGAACTGAGTTATAACGTTTTGGTCATACTTCTCCCACTACTCACTGTGGTTTTCATATATTAAATACTTTTTCTTCCCGTGTTACAACTACTCCGAGGACAAAATTGACTTACCTACAGTCTGCCTCACTGTCTTATCTCCCTCCTCTGGGCTGGGTGGATGCTGGATGCTGGCGGTGGTGGTGTTGGTGCTAGTGGTGTTGGTGGCGGCGGTGGCGGCGGTGGCGGTGGCGGCGGTGGCGGTGGTGTTGGTGGCGGCGGTGGCGGTGGTGTTGGTGGCGGTGGTGGTGGTACTCGAGGTGTTTTCTGAAGGTGCTGGAATCCCTTCACCTTGCATGACCTAGAGAGACGTTCAAGTTGACAGTAATTTCCCTCTGGTTATGTTGTGCTAGCTAGTATCATGTGTGTGTGTGTGTGTGTGTGTGTGTGTGTGTGTGTGTGTGTGTGTGTGTGTGTGTGTGTGTGTGTGTGTGTGTGTGTGTGTGTGTGTGTGTGCGTGTGCGTGTGTAAGCAGCTTCTTGTTGCATTACCTGACCGTTACCTTGGGATGAAAGGCTACTTGATCCTCCCTAACACTGAATTCATCGCTTTGATCGGACTCTGAATCTATCTCAAAATCTAAATACATGAATGAAAATACAAAATAAATAAATACAAATTGATTAATACAGAAATAGATTACTAATTCAAAATCAAGAAAGTAATACAAAATGCAACATAGTTAACGAGTAATTATCTTGATCATTACAGGTAATCCTTATCTTCATGACTCACTGAATAACACACGCGCGCGCGCGCGCACACGCACACGCACACGCACACGCACACGCACACGCACACGCGCACACACACGCGCGCACACACACACACACACACACACACACACGCACACACACACACACACACACACGCACACACACACACACACACGCACACACACACACACACACACACACACACACACACACACACACACACACACACACACACACACACACACACACACACACACACTTCACACACTCCACACTAATTCAAACCATAAACTAACCTGATCCTGAGCAGTGAACGGATAGTAGAAGGTCATGTCCTTGGGGTCTCCTAGAGGGGAGTTGGCGGGCGTTCTTGTTACCGTGAACCGTGACATAAGGATTTTCCCCTCAACCAGACTCCTTTCCAACGGCTCTGACGAAGGTGTAGTTTCATCCGCTGCAGGTGAAGGATGAGGTGCAGGTGGAGGATCAAGTGAGTGTCCTGAAGGTGAAGATTGAGGCGCTGAGGGTGCCCACACTGCCTCGCCGCTCCTCCGACCCTCGTTGATCGCGTTTTCTATCTCATCCATTGCTGCTGAAACGATGCAAAGACACGAAATAGTATCAATAAAATGTCTATTAACCTTTATGAAGACATAGTATCAATAAAATGTCCAGTAACTTTTATGAAGCTTGATATTTTGTCGCCCTGAATCTGATGAGACAAAAGAATAATGCCAGGTGGTCAGTTTTAAGCTGCCTTGGTCTTCCGAGTGACCTGCAGTCCCCCCTCAAAAGTCTGGTAATTGCTGTAATACCTCTCACTAGTAACATTAAATAACCACAATTACACGATAAAATCAGGTAATTGCACAGGACGTAACAAAAATAATCAACATCGATGCATTCTGAAATTACTGACTAAAGTGAAGTGTTCAACAGCAAGTCATAACAAGGGAGTAATGTGTTTGTGGCTGACGAACAAAGCTTTCTTTAGCGCCACAAACACATACACAAACACACACAACCCTCGCTCTGGTACATTAGCCATTGGTTAGTAAAATATTAATGGAACCGAGACTCACACGCTCATCTTAACTTTAGCTTAAAAAATATTGGAAGGAAAAAATAAGTGTTTCCCTGCTGAATAAACAAGAAAGTAAAAATGTGTAATGTGAAACAACCCATTTTCTGACAAGTAAATTTCTTGGAAAGTGACGTTACGAGTGGATTGGATACGGTGGTGGTGGTGGTGGTGGTGGTAGTGGTGGTAGTGATGGTAGTAATGTTAAAAGTGGTAGTGGTGTTGGTGATAGTAATGATAGAAGTGGTGGTGGTGGTATTAGTAATGATAGAAAGGGTGGTGGTGGTGGTGATGGTAATGGTAATAATGAAAGAAGTGATGGTGATGGGGGTGATAATATAACGTGTTAGAGAAACATTTACACACACTCACTAAGTATTTGGCAGCATACGAGTCTCTGGCTTGACGAACAGAGTGATGCAATACTTTTTAATACAACGCAAGACAACGCAAGACAAGACAACACAACACAACACAACACAACACAACCCCCAAGGCAGCCACACACACACATACACACACACACGTACACACTTGCCTCCATGCACGTCCAGCTCCAACCGGTGAGTGAGGTAACTAGCGTCCGAGGCAAGGTGTTGAGGGTTTCGAAGCATCATACCGAAGCTTCAATTGTGTCTCGTAACGTGTATGGTGCTGTTATGGTGGTGTATGGCAACGCAGATATCGTCAAGGCAGGAACACAAAAAATGAAACACTTTTTACCCATAACTCAAGAAATTAGAGATAGACATGCATCCTGCCAGGATTACACCACTTGATTTGTCTCCTAAAAACATTATATAATACGGAATACAGTAAAAAACAAAACACCAGTAGCTTAGTACATGAATTACTGTATTACTGTGCCAGGCTTTTGGTACACAAGGACGAGATAAATGATAAACTATACAGTGGTCTCGCCTAAAACACAGTCGTGGAGGATGTGGGATGTCCGCTTATAAATCTTTCCTCCACCACATTATTCTTTCCTCTTGGCAATCATCCTGAAAGCGTCTCCTCACCCGCCACGAGGAAATGCTCCCCAGGGATGAGGAGGGCGTGGGGTGTTGACTTCTTGTATAATGTGTCCTACGCCCAACAGGATACTTACTGCCTTGTCTCTGTTCATCCTACAACCCTAATCACGCTACAAGGACGCTCTTACCAAGGATAACAAGCAGAAAATTGGATCTATATAAAGATAATTACCATGTTTAATGATTAGTTAGTATGATATTTTTTTATAAGTGCAAAATTACCCTAAATATTATACGTGTAAGGTAAAAAACACTTGAATAGGTAAGTTGTGCATTAGTTGTAGAAGCAAGGCTAGAAAAAGATAAATAAATCATATGAAAAATGCGGTTAAATTTTCTAGTTTTTCTTTCTTCTATTTTTTACTTCACAGTCTCCCTTGTAAATTCACACCTTAATGGGCAAGGAAGCCGCGGCCTTGCTGGTGCTGCCTCTGTACGCCGCCGAGGTGATAAACAATACAGCGAAGAGAAAAAAACAGAATTTGTATTGTTCTCGACTCATTCACACACACACACACACACACACACACACACACACACACACACACACACACACACACACAGACACACACACACACACACACACACACACACAGACACACACACACACACACACACACACACTTAAATGTCTCTCAGTCCATTGATTACCACCAGAGATGTTTAGATTTTTAACAAGCCTTTTTTCTACTTGTGTATTTATCTATCTATTCTCTCTCTCTCTCTCTCTCTCTCTCTCTCTCTCTCTCTCTCTCTCTCTCTCTCTCTCTATCTCTCTCTCTCTCTCTCTCTCTCTCTCTCTCTCTCTCTCTCTCTCTCTCTCTCTCTCTCTCTCTCTCTCTCTCTCAGCACCTTCATAGCTCTTGACACACGAAAAATAACCTTCAACGGAAATCCTCTTTACTTTTCACTCGATCCGGGCAGCTCTCTCTCTCTCTCTCTCTCGCTCTCTCTCTCTCTCTCTCTCTCTCTCTCTCTCTCTCTCTCTCTCTCTCTCTCTCTCTCTCTCTCTCGCTCTCGCTCTTGCTCTCTCGCTCTTGCTCTCTCGTTCTCTCGCTCTCTCGCTCTCTCTCTCTCTCTCTCTCTCTCTCTCTCTCTCTCTCTCTCTCTCTCTCTCGTTGTCCACACACGTACTCTTTGTTCAGGGTGAGAAAACTCGTTTCCACCCAGATTTGCGAGCTTACCTTTGGGGTGGGAGGAAGAGGAGGAGGAGGAGGAAGAGGAGGAGAAGGAGGAGGAGGAGGAGGAGGAGGAGGAGGAGGAGGAGGAGGATGCAGGCTGTGATGGAAATGCCCCTCCTCGTTCTCCTCCTCCTCTTTTTCCTCTTCCTCTTCTTCCTCCTCCTCCTCCTCCTCTTCCTGTCGGCTATAGCTTCATTTCCAGGCGAAGGTTTTTTCCGGCCAGCGGCAAACTTCTTCATGGCTGATTTTTTTCTTCTTCTTTTTGCGACTTCCTTTATATTGTCTGAGTAACCTTTAACACACTGCGGTACGTACGACAAGAAGTGGGAACAAAATCTAATACTAGTCAGATATTACTACCATTACCAACACCACTATTATTACTACTTCAACGGGTGCCCTAAATTGAAGGGGATATCCGCTGTCAGTATCATCACATACAGTCTTCTTTAAGGGACAACAATACACTTTTAATCAACACATGTCAACTGGTTCTCTCACACATCTATTACGCGTTGTTTCCCTAAGCTGATGTCAGGTGCACGAACAGCCTTTGTGAAGTACTAGAATGAAAGTCAACGTTGTAAGGATGTGCCGCGTAAGATTAGATTCACATAAACGTAAACACTAGATTGGAAAGTCGTGTACAGGTTAGGAAAGTCTATCATTTGAATTATTAACATGATATCTATTTATTTAGTGTACCGCTGGCCGTCTAGTGTCATGTGTGTGTTGGTCAATAAGGTTGGTGTGGCGGCTGTGACGTGAGGAATGTAATTATGGAGGAAACGTGGAATTAGTGATGTAAATTGAGTCTACTGGTGGCCGCAGGGAGACACACTTTCAATTACCACCAAAGACAACTCGAGTGCAATGAATATGGAATGCCTCGTGGAATGATATTAAAGTGGCTGCATTATTACACTTCACCTTCATGAAAAAAATACAAGGTAAATACAGTATATTCTCTCCACCCTTTTAACGGAGTGATGCATGTCTGTGTGGACTCTCATACACACTCTTATACTTACACGTTAACACCAACCACGTACAGTGTGTTAGGATTTAATTACTACTATTATTACTATCTTGAAAACTCACTCATTTGCTATAATAGTCAGTCAGTCAGTTAGTCTCACCACAAAGTCACTAACTTGTACACTCTCAATAAGTAGTTATGAGCAAAACAAACTAACTACCTTGATATAATTACTGATGGGTCGGTTATTCTTAGCAATACGCAGTCCTTCAAGATGCAAATCACTGCCTTTAATCATATCTACGACTCAGTCAAGTGTCTCTCCCACGGGTCAAACCTCCCCTCGCTTCTACTCCTGTCGCCTCCCCTCGCCTCGCTACGCCTCGCTTCGCTCTGTTTCTGCCATAAAGGAAGATGGATCAGACAGACAAGGCGGTACGCAGCAGAACTCACTCACTCACTCACTCGCTACGTTGACAAAAGGCCTTGGATTTTTTGCTCGTAAACCAAAGAGAAAAATAATGTTGTCACTGGTTGATATATGGCACATTATCTTAGTTCCTTACCTTGATGGCTAAATAGATGTGTATACATAAAAAGAAAAATAGATAGATAGATAGATAGATAGACAGATAGACCTACATATAGTTATCCTCCCTCCCATTTCATTCACAAACTCATGGTGTTTATAAATATGCAAATGTATGAATATGTATGAGGTGTGACTTTAGTATTAGCATGCAACAGGGGGAAGGAAAGGCAGAAGGTGGCAAAGAGTGTGAGGTGGCATCGTCTGCTTAACATTCCTCGCTATTTCTATCTTTTTTTATAAGTATTTATGTAAACACTAAATGTATGTTTTATTTATGTATTTATCTATTTTTCATTTCCCTGTGCAGTCTTTATTGAGTGTGATGCTGTGATGGCTGAGGACTACGTAGTGTAATGTTATATTATGTTATGTTATGTTATGTTATGTTAGGCAAGGTTAGGTTAGGTTAGGTTAGGTTACGTAATGTAATGTATACAGGATATAAAGGGTTGAAAAGGGTTGAGTGAGACAGAGTTTACAGTTCAGAGAGTCAGCTCAATATTGAAGACAAGAAAAGCATTTAGATTTAGTTAGTTACAAACTCAAACATTCTTACGCACTTATGTCCTCCTCCTCTTCCTCCTCCTCCTCCTCCTCCTCCTCCTCCTTCCTACCCTCTGATTACCATTATCACAACCGAAGGAAAGACAAAGAAACCCAATGACACGTCCTTTCTATAATCGCTGAGTTGACTTCCCTTTGGTAACATTTCCACCCTCCTCTCATCTTGCCTTCCCTCCTCCCTGTTTCTGCATCTCTTAAAGGCAAAGGAAGAAAGCGCTGCTCCGCCACAGAACAGCATGAAACGGTGTCCAATAATAGCTCTTCTAACCAGTATCTCGTTTCACTTTCAAAAAATAAAAATAAAAAACAGGATAGAGACGTGTTTTTCTTCATAAAGGCTTTGCAAATCGCATATTATGAGGCAATTTCAGTGATATAGAAAGGCAAAAAGGCTTTAAATGGGGCAGTATCTTGACATGAGAGAGAAGAGAGAGAAGAGAGAGAGAGAGAGAGAGAGAGAGAGAGAGAGAGAGAGAGAGAGAGAGAGAGAGAGAGAGAGAGAGAGAGAGAGACGGTGTGTAGTAAAGGAAAAAGAAAAAGAAATCTGTGGTGTAGTGAGCAGAGGGGAGAGGAAGGCTCAATATACATATATGTGGTGGATGGGAAAATGGATGTGGAGTTGACCAAAAAGAATAAGAAAGTGAGAGAAAAAAATAACACAAGCAAATGAAGGCGTAAAACAATGGCACGAAAACCTTGCATGTCAGAAAAGGAAATAAACTAAATAAAAGAATAATAACGTTAAAAGCAGAATCAGAAATATAAAACTAGAGTAAGAAATCGGTATGATAAATAAGATAAGAGAAAGAAAGAGAAAAAAACAAAGAAAATACTCACGTGAACCCAATCATTTGTTTTTTTATGTTCCCATATTTTTTCTACATGTCAAAATCTTTCTCGCTTTGATAATGATGAAGAGCTTTTTATCTATCTATCTTCTTAACGTATGACTCTTAACTATCTAAATCATTCACTCACTAACTCACATATCTCCTCACTTATGCACCCAATAACTAACTCATTCCAGAGGCGGATTTACCGGGGGGCGGGGTTGCGGGGGAGGCACATGGGGCACGTGCCTCTCCAGTCGGGATCACCAAAAAAAATTTCAAACACATAATTTTATTACGACTGAGTCCGATAATATCTACGTTGATAAAATTTTACATCTCCACCAGAATGCACCTGCATATAAACAACACACTTTTCGTACAGATTTTGATCCAATTTTGACCCAGTATCAGCAGACTGAGACTTGTGAAAACTTACTTGAGGTCAACAATGTCAGCCAATCGACTATCTTCGTTGATAATTACGTATATTCATAGAAACTTTGCCATTGAACCAAAGGAGGAAATTAAACAGTTTGTGAAGAGGAAACCAATGAAGATTTTGCTGCCGGACATTCTATCAGTGTGACTTTAATATAATCATTATGCATTGATCCATAAGGACTATTGTGTGTGTGTTTATATATATATATATATATATATATATATATATATATATATATATATATATATATTTATATATATATATATATATATATATATATATATATATATATATATATAAATATATATATATATATATATATATATATATATATATATATATATATATATATAAATATATATATATATATATATATATATATATATATATATATATATATATATATATATATATATATATATATATATATATATATATATATATATATATATATATATATATATATATATATACATATATATATATATATATATATATATATATATATATATATATATATATATATATATATATATACACACACACACACACACACACACACACACACACACACACACACACACACATATATATACATGTCTGGACAAATGTGTAACCTTTGCTTCATAGTGCTCCCTCGGTCTAAGAGGTTCTGGATCCATCCCTACATTCAATGATATATTAACTCGCGAACTCACTCCTTCACATCCTCACTTACTCATCTTATCTACCTGTTGTCTAACTCAACTTTCCTCATCCAGTCACACAATCGCTGTAGATAAACAATAACTGTGACCTTCCCTTAGACTGTTTTCCTTATATGTTCGCTTGAAGGAGGTGGAGGCAGTGGTAGGTTTGGTGTGTATGCAAGCCTCTCTAGCATCTCTTGCCCCCCTCCCCCGCCCCCAAACCTCCATCCTGTTCCCCGCTACGACCCCCAATCACTTAACACCTTCACAAACTTCTCATCACTACTAGCACGAGGCAGGTCCTTCAAGTTGTTCCACTTCCTTAACTCTTTAGGGATTCACTCCTGAGACATTTCTTATAATTGGAGGATTTGTCGAACTTCTGATGGTGACTCTACTTCAATTTGCATTAAAGTGTTCCAAGAATAGATTTTGTTGCCATAGTAACATCTGAACTGTCTGGAAATTAGTTTAATGCGTACTTTAAAAAATAATTACTTTCTTGTTTATCCCTTCATTGTTGCATGGAGAGGAAGTAAACAGCACACACGCAACGAGAGAGTAGACACGTCATTACCAAAAACAGTTTTCATAATTATGCTTCACGTAATTATTTTCGTCCTTCTCATCTCATGTTTGTGTAATAAGCGTCTAGTCTCAAAATAGCGTGAGAGGACACTGATGAGAAGCTGAAAACATTAATTTATATTCACATATGCCACACAGAGTTATAATGAATTCCTTACTCGGAATTGGCACCACTTTTTATTTAGTCCTTGCAAGGGAAGAGACGTGATTATAAGGACGACAGACAATGTTTTTAACTTGCAGCTTCGTCAAAAGATTTTCACTTTTCGAGGTTTTAATTACATCAGTCACTTTGTTTTGACACGACTCGGCCTCTTCACTGACTTAACTTTATGTGAGAGAATCCATGGGCGCCTTCCCTTCCCCCACCCCTTTGTGAGTGCGGCCGCGAGGGCGGCGTTCCTATACAAGCCACATGTGGCCGAGTACCCCTTAGTGTCGTCACACCGAAGCAGGAAATTTCGGTAAGGTGGAAAGCTGGGGTGACCCAGCCTGCCCGCTGACATCAGGAGGGTGGAGGCGCCCAAAGTATATATACTATAATAACAAGTAAACCCACTGAGGGAGTATTGGAACCTATGACGTCACGCAGGAGTCACAGCGGAGTCAACAACACAGCGTGTCCAAATAAGACACGCGCTTTACGGCCAGCCAAAAATCCAAGCCACAAAAATATAAAGTAATTTTTTTTTATAATTATTAGGTGATGACAAAAATCCTTTCCTTTATTTATATATATATATATATATATATATATATATATATATATATATATATATATATATATATATATATATATATAATATATATATTATATATATATATATATATATATATATATATATATATATAATATATATATATATATATATATATATATATATATATATATATATATATATATATATATATATATATATATATATATATATATATATATATATATATATATATATATATATATATATTCAATCTCGTCAAATACCGTATCCAGGCGAAACAACCCGATGCTAAAGGACCTGATGCGAACGGGAATAGGGGCGAAATGACTCGATAACGTGTGTCAAGGGTTTCTCTCTCTCTCTCTCTCTCTCTCGCTCTCGCTCTCTATCTCTCTCTCTCTCTCTCTCTCTCTCTCTCTCTCTCTCTCTCTCTCTCTCTCTCTCTCTCTCTCTCTCTCTCTCTCTCTCTCTCTCTCTCAGTAGCAATGAGTTCAAGTTAACAAATTTTTATATTAAAAAAGCGAAAGGCATAAAATGGTTCACAAACGTGAGGCTTAACGACCTTACAGTCACTGTATATAAGATTGAAAATCCTGTGAAGGTTACATAAGGACATGGAAAAAGGGCATTAAGACCAAAGAAACTGCCTTGTAATTATTTGCCGTATATTTAATTCTTATGTTATAGACGCATAGGGATTAAACTTACATATTTACACACTAACAGAGGAGGATGGAGTAGGATATCATCACTACATATTGTAGTTAAGATGTTATGGACGCATAGAGACAACACTTGATAATTTCAACACACACACAAGAGGCAAAAGACACCAGTGGTTGGAGTTAAGCACATACACTTTTGCACCAACAGGTTGGACCCACACACAGGTTGGATCTACAGATTTACTACTCAATGAAACTACCTCAATATTCTGGGCCTATTTTGGGCACCTTAGGTTTTCACCGTGTCTTGTTTAGGTATGGGAACTAGTTTATTGAATTTTTGGATTCATCTTAGAGCACAATGAATCAAAATAACGATAACAATATCAGTGTGAATTATTACGATGTCCTGGGCGTGGCGGCCGACGCCACCCCAGAAGTAATAAGGAAACAGTTCCGCCGTCTCGCCCTTGTCACACACCCGGACAAGAATCCCGATGACGTCAAGGCGGCCACTGTAAAGTTCCAGCTGCTCCAACGAGCTGTGGACACTCTGTCGGACCCCGAAAAGCGGGCGAAGTACGACGCCAAGCACGGGAGGCACCAACGCCAGTCCCGGCAGGCTCGGAAGGACAAGGCCAAGCCCTCCTCCTCCTCCTCCTCCTCTTCCTCCTCCTCCTCACACTTTTCTTCTTCCTCCTCTTCAAACTCTTCTTCTTCTTCTTCTTCTTCTAACTCCTCCCGCAAGTTTTCCTTCTCTTCCTCTCCAACCTATACTTTCAAATACAAATCTACAGGAGCTGAGGAGGTGTCGGCCAAGGAGAGCAAGGCCAGAAAGAGAAGGCGACAGAGACAGAAGCAGCAGGAGCAGCAGAACTGAACAGGCTGCCAAGACGGATCGGGAACTGGTCTGGGCTGTGACAAGCCGAGGAGAGGCGCCGAGCGGAAATGTCCTATTACCGAAATACGCGTGCGTATCTATCTATTTCTCTTTCTATACGCCAAATAGATAGAGAAATAAATAGATAAATAAATAAATTTAAAAATTTACAATATTGACAATACTTACAACTTGCGGAGCTGGTAGGTTGGTAGACAGTTAGTTAAGGTAGGTAGGTAGTTAGATAGTTAAGTGGTTAGATGGTTAGGTAGGTAGTTGTTAAGTAGCTAGATAAGTGGATATTATAAGTTTAAAGATCTATTATGTATGTAACTATAAGGTGTGCGTTTATTATTTATGTAACTATAAGGTGTGCGTTTATTATTTATGTAACTATAAGGTGTGCGTTTATTATTTATGTAATTATAAGGTGTGCGTTTATTATTTATGTAATTATAAGGTGTGCGTTTATTATGTATGTAATTATAAGGTGTGCGTTTATTATGTATGTAATTATAAGGTGAGCGTTTATTATTTATGTAATTATAAGGTGTGCGTTTATTATTTATGTAATTATAAGGTGTGCGTTTATTATTTATGTAATTATAAGGTGTGCGTTTATTATGTATGTAATTATAAGGTGAGCGTTTATTATTTATGTAATTATAAAGTGAGCGTTTATTATGTATGTAATTATAAGGTGTGCGTTTATTATTTATGTAATTATAAGGTGTGCGTTTATTATTTATGTAATTATAAGGTGTGCGTTTATTCTGTATGTAATTATAAGGTGTGCGTTTATTATGTATGTAATTATAAGGTGTGCGTTTACTATTTATGTAATTATAAGGTGAGCGTTTATTATTAATTATAAGGTAGACGTTTATTGCGTATGTAATTATAAAGTGGATGTTTATTATGCATGTAATTATAAAGTGTGCGTTTATTATGCATGTAATTATAAGGTATGTATGGTGTGTGGGTGTGTGTGAGTTTGTGGTGGTGGTTTGTGAGTGTGTTTGAGTGTTGGTGGTGGTGTGTGGCTGTATGTGTTTGTCTTGGTGGTGCGTGGGTGTTTTAGTGTGTTGGTGGTGAAGTATGTGTGAATGTGTGTGTTTGTGGTGGCGTGTGGTAGTGTGTGTTTGTGGTGGTGGTGAGTGGTGTGTTTGTGTTTTGGTGGTGGTGTGTGGCTGTCTGTGTTTAGGTTGGTGGTGTGTTGGTGTGTTTGTGTTGATGGTGTGTGGGTGTCTTTGTGTGTTGGGTATTAGTGGAATGTATGTGTGTGTGCGCATGTGTGTGTATTGCTTGGAGTGAGTGTATTTGTGTATCTGTGTGTGTATGTGTGTTGGGGGAGCGATTGTGAGTGTCTGTATGTGTGTAGGGGAAGGAGTAATTGTGTTGATGGTGGTGCCTGGATGTGTTTTGGAATATTGATAATTGAGGTGTGTTTTGGGCTATTGATAAGTGGGGTGTGTTTTGTACTATTGATAATTGGGGGGTGTTTTGGGATATTGATAATTGGGGGGATTTTCGGGGTATTGATAATTGTGTTGTGTTTTGGGGTATTGATAAGTGGGATGTGTTTTGGGCTATTGATAATTGGGGTGTGTTTTTTGGGGTATTAATAAGTGGGGTGTATTTTGGGATATTGATAAGTGGGGTGTGTGTTTTGGTCTGCGTGTGTGTATGTGTATGTATGTATTGGGGTGTGTTGAGGGAGTGCGTGTTACTCTGTGTGTTCAGGGAGTGAGTATGGGTGTATGTGTTGGGGGAATGTTGGAAAGTGTTGGAAAGTGTGGATGTGTGTGTTGGGGGAGTGAGTGTGGATGTGTGTTTTAGGTGTGTGTGTGTGTGTGTGTGTGTGTGTGTGTGTGTATGTGTGTGTGTGTGTGTGTGTGTGTGTGTGTGTGTGTGTGTGTGTGTGTGTATGTGTGTGTGTGTGTGTGTGTGTGTGTGTGTGTGTGTGTGTGTGTGTGTGTGTGTGTGTGTGTATGTGTGTGTGTGTATGTGTGTGTGTGTGTGTGTGTGTGTGTGTGTGTGTGTGTGTGTGTGTGTGTGTGTGTGTGTGTTTTTTGGAGAGATGAGTTATGTGTTGGCAGAGGTGAGGACAGGTTTATTTGCTGGATGGAGGGAGTGTGTCTGTGTTGTGTGTGTATTGGAGGGATTGAATGTGGGTGAGAAAGTGTGTGTGTGTGTGTGTGTGTGTGTGTGTGTGTGTGTGTGTGTGTGTGTGTGTGTGTGTGTGTGTGTGTGTGTGTGTGTGTGTGAGTATGGATGCGTGTGTTGTGTGAATGTATGCAATTTTGTAAGGGAAGTGAGCGTGGGTGTGTGTGTTGAGGGAGTGAGAGTGGATTAGTGTGTGTCGGGGAAGTGTTAGCAGGTGTGTTGGAAAAAACAGGTTTGTGTTTGTACTGTGGATTAGTATGGAGGGATGACTGTGTTGATGCATATGTTGCGGGGGTTGGGGGTTGCGGGGCCTCGGGGCAGCCAGGCTGCAGTTCAGCAGGCCTTCGGGGTTGCGGGGCCTCGGGGCAGCGGGGCTGCAGTTCAACAGGCCTTCGGGGTTGCGGGGCCTTGGGGCAGCGGGGCTGCAGTTCAGCAGGCCTTCGGGGATGCGGAGCCTCGGGGCAGCGGGGCTGCAGTTCAGCAGGCCGTCGTGATTACGGGATCTTGGGGCAGCGGGGCTGCAGTTCAGCAGCCAGCAGGCCTTCGGGGTTGCGGGGCCTAGGGGCAGCCGGGCTGCAGTTCAGCAGGCCTTCGGGGTTGCGGGGCTGCAGTTCAGCAGGCCTTCGTGGTTGCGGGGCCTTGGGGCAGCGGGGGTGCAGTTCAGCAGGCCTTCGGGGCTGCGGGGCCTTGGGGCAGCGGGGCTGCAGTTCAGCAGGCCTTCGGGGTTGCGGGGCCTCAGGGCAGCGGGGCTGCAGTTCAACAGGCATTCGGGGTTGCGGGGCCTTGGGGCAGCGGGGCTGCAGTTCAGCAGGCCTTCGGGGGTGCGAGGCCTTGGGGCAGCGGGGCTGCAGTTCAGCAGGCCTTCGGGGTTGCGGGACCTCGGGGCAGCGGGGCCGCATTTCAGCAGGCCTTCGGGGTTGCGGGGCTTTAGGGCAGCGGGGCTGCAGTTCAGCAGGCCTTCGGGGTTGCGGGGCCTTGGGGCAGCGGGGCTGCAGTTTAGAAGGCCTTCGGGGTTGCGGGGCCTCGGGGCAGCGGGGCTGCAGTTCAGCACGCCTTCGGGGTTGCAGGGCCTCGGGGCAGCGGGGCTGCAGTTCAGCAGGCCTTCGGGGTTGCGGGGCCTTGGGGCAGCGGGGCTGCAGTTCAGAAGGCCTTCGGGGTTGCGGGGCCTTGGGGCAGCAGGGCTGCAGTTCAGCAGGCCTTCGAGGCTGCGGGGCCTCGGGGCAGCGGGGCTGCAGTTTTGCAGGCCTTCGGAGTTGCGGGGCCTTGGGGCAGCGGGGCTGCAGTTCAGAAGGCCTTCGGGGTTGCGGGGCCTTGGAGCAGCAGGGCTGCAGTTCAGCAGGCCTTCGGGGTTGCGGGGTCTCGGGGCAGCGGGGCTGCAGTTCAGCAGGCCTTCGGGGTTGCGGGGCCTTGGGGCAGCGGGGCTGCAGTTCAGCAGGCCTTCGGGGTTGCGGGGCCTTGGGGCAGCGGGGCTACAGTTCAGCAGGCCTTCGGGCTTGCGGGGCCTCGAAGCAGCGGGGCTGCAGTTCAGCAGGCCTTCGGGGTTGCGGGGCCTCGGGGCAGCGGGGCTGCAGTTCAGCAGGCCTTCGGGGTTGCGGGGCCTTGGGGCAGCGGGGCTGCAGTTCAGTTTTAGGTGTGTGTGTGTGTGTGTGTGTGTGTGTGTGTGTGTGTGTGTGTGTGTGTGTGTGTGTGTGTGTGTGTGTGTATGTGTGTGTGTGTGTGTGTGTGTGTGTGTGTGTATGTGTGTGTGTGTGTGTGTGTGTGTGTGTGTGTGTGTGTGTGTGTGTGTGTGTGTGTTTTGGAGAGATGAGTAATGGTATATGTGTTGGCAGAGGTGAGGACAGGTTTATTTGCTGGATGGAGGGAGTGTGTCTGTGTTGTGTGTGTATTGGAGGGATTGAATGTGGGTGAGAAAGTGTGAGTGTGTGTGTGTGTGTGTGTGTGTGTGTGTGTGTGTGTTCAGCAATGAGTTCAAGTTAAACAAATTTTTATTAAAAAAGCGAAAGGCATAAAATGGTTCACAAACGTGAGGCTTAACGACCTTACAGTCACTGTATATAAGATTGAAAATCCTGTGAAGGTTACATAAGGACATGGAAAAAGGGCATTAAGACCAAAGAAACTGCCTTGTAATTATTTGCCGTATATTTTAATTCTTATGTTATAGACGCATAGGGACTAAACTTACATATTTACACACTAACAGAGGAGGATGGAGGTAGGATATCATCACTACATATTGTAGTTAAGATGTTATGGACGCATAGAGACAACACTTGATAATTTCAACACACACACAAGAGGCAAAAGACACCAGTGGTTGGAGTTAAGCACATACACTTTTGCACCAACAGGTTGGACCCACACACAGGTTGGATCTACAGATTTACTACTCAATGAAACTACCTCAATATTCTGGGCCTATTTTGGGCACCTTAGGTTTTCACCGTGTCTTGTTTAGGTATGGGAACTAGTTTATTGAATTTTTGGATTCATCTTAGAGCACAATGAATCAAAATAACGATAACAATATCAGTGTGAATTATTACGATGTCCTGGGCGTGGCGGCCGACGCCACCCCAGAAGTAATAAGGAAACAGTTCCGCCGTCTCGCCCTTGTCACACACCCGGACAAGAATCCCGATGACGTCAAGGCGGCCACTGTAAAGTTCCAGCTGCTCCAACGGGCTGTGGACACTCTGTCGGACCCCGAAAAGCGGGCGAAGTACGACGCCAAGCACGGGAGGCACCAACGCCAGTCCCGGCAGGCTCGGAAGGACAAGGCCAAGCCCTCCTCCTCCTCCTCCTCCTCTTCCTCCTCCTCCTCACACTTTTCTTCTTCCTCCTCTTCAAACTCTTCTTCTTCTTCTTCTTCTAACTCCTCCCGCAAGTTTTCCTTCTCTTCCTCTCCAACCTATACTTTCAAATACAAATCTACAGGAGCTGAGGAGGTGTCGGCCAAGGAGAGCAAGGCCAGAAAGAGAAGGCGACAGAGACAGAAGCAGCAGGAGCAGCAGAACTGAACAGGCTGCCAAGACGGATCGGGAACTGGTCTGGGCTGTGACAAGCCGAGGAGAGGCGCCGAGCGGAAATGTCCTATTACCGAAATACGCGTGCGTATCTATCTATTTCTCTTTCTATACGCCAAATAGATAGAGAAATAAATAGATAAATAAATAAATTTAAAAATTTACAATATTGACAATACTTACGACTTGCGGAGCTGGTAGGTTGGTAGACAGTTAGTTAGCTGTTAAGTAGGTAGGTAGGTAGTTAGATAGTTAAGTAGGTAGGTAGGTAGTTAGATAGTTAAGTGGTTAGATGGTTAGGTAGATAGTTGTTAAGTAGCTAGATAAGTGGATATTATAAGTTTAAAGATTTATTATGTATGTAACTATAAGGTGTGCGTTTATTATTTATGTAACTATAAGGTGTGCGTTTATTATTTATGTAACTATAATGTGTGCGTTTATTATGTATGTAACTATAAGGTGTGCGTTTATTATTTATGTAACTATAAGGTGTGCGTTTATTATTTATGTAACTATAAGGTGTGCGTTTATTATTTATGTAATTATAAGGTGTGCGTTTATTATTTATGTAATTATAAGGTGTGCGTTTATTATGTATGTAATTATAAGGTGTGCGTTTACTATTTATGTAATTATAAGGTGAGCGTTTATTATTTATGTAATTATAAGGTGAGCGTTTATTATTTATGTAATTATAAAGTGAGCGTTTATTATGTATGTAATTATAAGGTGTGCGTTTATTATTTATGTAATTATAAGGTGTGCGTTTATTATTTATGTAATTATAAGGTGAGCGTTTATTATTTATGTAATTATAAGGTGTGCGTTTATTATTTATGTAATTATAAGGTGTGCGTTTATTATTTATGTAATTATAAGGTGTGCGTTTATTATTTATGTAATTATAAGGTGTGCGTTTATTATTTATGTAATTATAAGGTGAGCGTTTATTATTTATGTAATTATAAAGTGAGCGTTTATTATGTATGTAATTATAAGGTGTGCGTTTATTATTTATGTAATTATAAGGTGTGCGTTTATTATTTATGTAATTATAAGGTGTGCGTTTATTATTTATGTAATTATAAGGTGAGCGTTTATTATTTATGTAATTATAAGGTGTGCGTTTATTATTTATGTAATTATAAGGTGTGCGTTTATTATTTATGTAATTATAAGGTGTGCGTTTATTATTTATGTAATTATAAGGTGAGCGTTTATTATTTATGTAATTATAAGGTGTGCGTTTATTATTTATGTAATTATAAGGTGTGCGTTTATTATTTATGTAATTATAAGGTGTGCGTTTATTATTTATGTAATTATAAGGTGAGCGTTTATTATTTATGTAATTATAAAGTGAGCGTTTATTATGTATGTAATTATAAGGTGTGCGTTTATTATTTATGTAATTATAAGGTGAGCGTTTATTATTTATGTAATTATAAGGTGTGCGTTTATTATTTATGTAATTATAAGGTGAGCGTTTATTATTTATGTAATTATAAGGTGAGCGTTTATTATTTATGTAATTATAAGGTGAGCGTTTATTATTTATGTAATTATAAGGTGTGCGTTTATTCTGTATGTAATTATAAGGTGTGCGTTTATTATGTATGTAATTATAAGGTGTGCGTTTACTATTTATGTAATTATAAGGTGAGCGTTTATTATTAATTATAAGGTAGACGTTTATTGCGTATGTAATTATAAAGTGGATGTTTATTATGCATGTAATTATAAAGTGTGCGTTTATTATGCATGTAATTATAAGGTATGTATGGTGTGTGGGTGTGTGTGAGTTTGTGGTGGTGGTTTGTGAGTGTGTTTGAGTGTTGGTGGTGGTGTGTGGCTGTATGTGTTTGTCTTGGTGGTGCGTGGGTGTTTTAGTGTGTTGGTGGTGAAGTATGTGTGAATGTGTGTGTTTGTGGTGGCGTGTGGTAGTGTGTGTTTGTGGTGGTGGTGGTGAGTGGTGTGTTTGTGTTTTGGTGGTGGTGTGTGGCTGTCTGTGTTTAGGTTGGTGGTGTGTTGGTGTGTTTGTGTTGATGGTGTGTGGGTGTCTTTGTGTGTTGGGTATTAGTGGAATGTATGTGTGTGTGCGCATGTGTGTGTATTGCTTGGAGTGAGTGTATTTGTGTATCTGTGTGTGTATGTGTGTTGGGGGAGCGATTGTGAGTGTCTGTATGTGTGTAGGGGAAGGAGTAATTGTGTTGATGGTGGTGCCTGGATGTGTTTTGGAATATTGATAATTGAGGTGTGTTTTGGGCTATTGATAAGTGGGGTGTGTTTTGTACTATTGATAATTGGGGGGTGTTTTGGGATATTGATAATTGGGGGGATTTTCGGGGTATTGATAATTGTGGTGTGTTTTGGGGTATTGATAATTGTGTTGTGTTTTGGGGTATTGATAAGTGGGATGTGTTTTGGGCTATTGATAATTGGGGTGTGTTTTTTGGGGTATTAATAAGTGGGGTGTATTTTGGGATATTGATAAGTGGGGTGTGTGTTTTGGTCTGCGTGTGTGTATGTGTATGTATGTATTGGGGTGTGTTGAGGGAGTGCGTGTTACTCTGTGTGTTCAGGGAGTGAGTATGGGTGTATGTGTTGGGGGAATGTTGGAAAGTGTTGGAAAGTGTGGATGTGTGTGTTGGGGGAGTGAGTGTGGATGTGTGTTTTAGGTGTGTGTGTGTGTGTGTGTGTGTGTGTGTGTGTGTGTGTGTGTGTGTGTGTGTGTGTGTGTATGTGTGTGTGTCTGTGTGTCTGTGTGTGTGTGTGTGTGTGTGTGTGTGTGTGTGTGTGTGTGTGTATGTGTGTGTGTGTGTGTGTGTGTGTGTGTGTGTGTGTGTGTGTGTGTGTTTTGGAGAGATGAGTAATGGTATATGTGTTGGCAGAGGTGAGGACAGGTTTATTTGCTGGATGGAGGGAGTGTGTCTGTGTTGTGTGTGTATTGGAGGGATTGAATGTGGGTGAGAAAGTGTGTGTGTGTGTGTGTGTGTGTGTGTGTGTGTGTGTGTGTGTGTGTGTGTGTGTGTGTGTGTGTGTGTGATGAGTGAGTATGGATGCGTGTGTTGTGTGAATGTATGCAATTTTGTAAGGGAAGTGAGCGTGGGTGTGTGTGTTGAGGGAGTGGGAGTGGATTAGTGTGTGTCGGGGAAGTGTTAGCAGGTGTGTTGGAAAAAACAGGTTTGTGTTTGTACTGTGGATTAGTATGGAGGGATGACTGTGT
Organism: Cancer borealis; assembly: GCA_036785275.1. NCBI lineage: Eukaryota > Metazoa > Arthropoda > Malacostraca > Decapoda > Cancridae > Cancer > Cancer borealis. The sequence continues at coordinate 34,351 of JAXIVD010000299.1, read as the reverse complement.
TGATGCATATGTTGCGGGGGTTGGGGGTTGCGGGGCCTCGGGGCAGCCAGGCTGCAGTTCAGCAGGCCTTCGGGGTTGCGGGGCCTCGGGGCAGCAGGGCTGCAGTTCAGCAGGCCTTCGGGGTTGCGGGGCCTTGGGGCAGCGGGGCTGCAGTTCAGCAGGCCTTCGGGGTTGCGGGGCCTTGGGGCAGCGGGGCTGCAGTTCAGCAGGCCTTCGGGGATGCGGAGCCTCGGGGCAGCGGGGCTGCAGTTCAGCAGGCCGTCGGGGTTACGGGATCTTGGGGCAGCGAGGCTGCAGTTCAGCAGCCAGCAGGCCTTCGGGGTTGCGGGGCCTCGGGGCAGCGGGGCTGCAGTTCAGCAGGCCTTCGGGGTTGAGGGGCTGCAGTTCAGCAGGCCTTCGTGGTTGCGGGGCCTTGGGGCAGCGGGGCTGCAGTTCAGCAGGCCTTCGAGGCTGCGGGGCCTTGGGGCAGCGGGGCTGCAGTTCAACAGGCCTTCGGGGTTGCGGGGCCTCAGGGCAGCGAAGCTGCAGTTCAGCAGGCCTTCGGGGTTGCGGGGCCTTGGGGCAGCGGGGCTGCAGTTCAGCAGGCCTTCGGGGATGCGAGGCCTTGGGGCAGCGGAGCTGCAGTTCAGCAGGCCTTCGGGGTTGCGGGGCCTCGGGGCAGCAGGGCCGCATTTCAGCAGGCCTTCGGGGTTGCGGGGCTTTAGGGCAGCGGGGCTGCAGTTCAGCAGGCCTTCGGGGTTGCGGGGCCTTGGGGCAGCGGGGCTGCAGTTTAGCAGGCCTTCGGGGTTGCGGGGCCTCGGGGCAGCGGGGCTGCAGTTCAGCACGCCTTCGGGGTTGCAGGGCCTCGGGGCAGCGGGGCTGCAGTTCAGCAGGCCTTCGGGGTTGCGGGGCCTTGGGGCAGCGGGGCTGCAGTTCAGAAGGCCTTCGGGGTTGCGGGGCCTTGGGGCAGCGGGGCTGCAGTTCAACAGGCCTTCGGGGTTGCGGGGCCTCGGGGCAGCAGATCAGCAGGCCTTCGGGGTTGCGGGGCCTTGGGGCAGCGGGGCTGCAGTTCAGAAGGCCTTCGGGGTTGCGGGGCCTTGGGGCAGCGGGGCTGCAGTTCAGCAGGCCTTCGGGGTTGCGGGGCCTCGGGGCAGCGGGGCTGCAGTTCAGCAGGCCTTCGGGGTTGCGGGGCCTTGGGGCAGCGGAGCTGCAGTTCAGCAGGCCTTCGGGGTTGCGGGGCCTTGGGGCAGCGGGGCTACAGTTCAGTTTTAGGTGTGTGTGTGAGTGTGTGTGTGTGTGTGTGTGTGTGTGTGTGTGTGTGTGTGTGTGTGTATGTGTATGTGTGTGTGTGTGTGTGTGTGTGTGTGTTTTTTGGAGAGATGAGTAATGGTATATGTGTTGGCAGAGGTGAGGACAGGTTTATTTGCTGGGTGGTGTGTGTGTGTGTGTGTGTGTGTGTGTGTGTATGTGTGTGTGTATGTGTGTGTGTGTGTGTGTGTGTGTGTGTGTGTGTGTGTGTGTGTGTATGTATGTGTGTGTGTGTGTGTGTATATGTGTTGGCAGAGGTGAGGACAGGTTTATTTGCTGGATGGTGTGTGTGTGTGTGTGTGTGTGTGTATGTGTGTGTGTGTGTGTGTGTATGTGTGTGTGTGTGTGTGTGTGTATATGTTGCGGGGCCTCGGGGCAGCGGGGCTGCAGTTCAGCACGCCTTCGGGGTTGCAGGGCCTCGGGGCAGCGGGGCTGCAGTTCAGCAGGCCTTTGGTGTTGCGGGGCCTTGGGGCAGCGGGGCTGCAATTCAGAAGGCCTTCGGGGTTGCGGGGCCTTGGGGCAGCGGGGCTGCAGTTCAGCAGGCCTTTGGGGTTGCGGGGCCTTGGGGCAGCGGGGCTGCAGTTCAGCAGGCCTTTGGGGTTGCGGGGCCTTGGGGCAGCGGGTCTGTAATTCAGCAGGCCTTCGGGGTTGCGGGGCCTTGGGGCAGCGGGGCTGCAGTTCAGCAGGCCTTCGAGGTTGCGGGGCCTCGGGGCAGCGGGGCTGCAGTTTTGCAGGCCTTCGGAGTTGCGGGGCCTTGGGGCAGCGGGGCTGCAGTTCAGAAGGCCTTCGGGGTTGCGGGGCCTTGGAGCAGCGGGGCTGCAGTTCAGCAGGCCTTCGGGGTTGCGGGGCCTCGGGGCAGCGGGGCTGCAGTTCAGCAGGCCTTCGGGGTTGCGGGGCCTTGGGGCAGCGGAGCTGCAGTTCAGCAGGCCTTCGGGGTTGCGGGGCCTTGGGGCAGCGGGGCTGCAGTTCAGCAGGCCTTCGGGGTTGCGGGGCCTTGGGGCAGCGGGGCTACAGTTCAGCAGGCCTTCGGGCTTGCGGGGCCTCGAAGCAGCGTGGCTGCAGTTCAGCAGGCCTTCGGGGTTGCGGGGCCTCGGGGCAGCGGGGCTGCAGTTCAGCAGACCTTCGGGGTTGCGGGGCCTTGGGGTAGCGGGGCTGCAGTTCAGTTTTAGGTGTGTGTGTGTGTGTGTGTGTGTGTGTGTGTGTGTGTGTGTGTGTGTGTGTGTGTATGTGTATGTGTATGTGTGTGTGTGTGTGTGTGTGTGTGTGTGTGTGTGTGTGTTTTGGAGAGATGAGTAATGGTATATGTGTTGGCAGAGGTGAGGACTGGTTTATTTGCTGGATGGAGGGAGTGTGTCTGTATTGTGTCTGTATTGGAGGGATTGAATGTGGGTGAGAAAGTGTGTGTGTGTGTGTGTGTGTGTGTGTGTGTGTGTGTGTGTGTGTGTGTGTGTGTGTGTGTGTGTGTGTGTGTGTGATGAGTGAGTATGGATGCGTGTGTTGTGTGAATGTATGCAATTATGAAAGGGAAGTGAGCGTGGGTGTGTGTGTTGAGGGAGTGAGAGTGGATTAGTGTGTGTCGGGGAAGTGTTAGCAGGTGTGTTGGAAAAAACAGGTTTGTGTTTGTACTGTGGATTAGTATGGAGGGATGACTGTGTTGATGCATATGTTGCGGGGGTTGGGGGTTGCGGGGCCTCGGGGCAGCCAGGCAGCAGTTCAGCAGGCCTTCGGGGTTGCGGGGCCTCGGGGCAGCGGGGCTGCAGTTCAGCAGACCTTCGGGGTTGCGGGGCCTCGGGGCAGCGGGGCTGCAGTTCAGCAGGCCTTCGGGGTTGCGGGGCTGCAGTTCAGCAGGCCTTCGTGGTTGCGGGGCCTTGGGGCAGCGGGGCTGCAGTTCAGCAGGCCTTCGGGGTTGCGGGGCCTCGGGGCAGCGGGGCTGCAGTTCAGCAGGCCTTCGGGGTTGCAGGGCCTTGGGGCAGCGTGGCTGCAGTTCAGCAGGCCTTCGGGGTTGCGGGACCTCGGGGCAGCGGGGCTGCAGTTCAGCAGGCCTTCGGGGGTGCGAGGCCTTGGGGCAGCGGGGCTGCAGTTCAGCAGGCCTTCGGGGTTGCGGGGCCTCGGGGCAGCGGGGCTGCAGTTCAGCAGGCCTTCGGGGTTGCGGGGCTGCAGTTCAGCAGGCCTTCGTGGTTGCGGGGCATTGGGGCAGCGGGGCTGCAGTTCAGCAGGCCTTCGGGGTTGCGGGGCCTCAGGGCAGCGGGGCTGCAGTTCAGCAGGCCTTCGGGGTTGCGGGGCCTTGGGGCAGCGGGGCTGCAGTTCAGCAGGCCTTCGGGGGTGCGAGGCCTTGGGGCAGCGGGGCTGCAGTTCAGCAGGCCTTCGGGGTTACGGGGCCTCAGGGCATCGGGGCCGCATTTCAGCAGACCTTCGGGGTTGCGGGGCTTTAGGGCAGCGGGTCTGCAGTTCAGCAGGCCTTCGGGGTTGCGGGGCCTTGGGGCAGCGGTGCTGCAGTTTAGCAGGCCTTCGGGGTTGCGGGGCCTCGGGGCAGCGGGGCTGCAGTTCAGCACGCCTTCGGGGTTGCAGGGCCTCGGGGCAACGGGGCTGCAGTTCAGCAGGCCTTCGGGGTTGCGGTGCCTTGGGGCAGCGGGGCTGCAATTCAGAAGGCCTTCGGGGTGGCGGGGCCTTGGAGCAGCGGGGCTGCAGTTCAGCAGGCCTTCGGGGTTGCGGGGCCTCGGGGCAGCGGGGCTGCAGTTTTGCAGGCCTTCGGGGTTGCGGGGCCTTGGGGCAGCGGGGCTGCAGTTCAGAAGGCCTTCGGAGTTGCGGGGCCTTGGGGCAGCGGGGCTGCAGTTCAGCAGGCCTTCGGGGTTGCGGGGCCTCGGGGCAGCGGGGCTGCATTTCAGCAGGCCTTCGGGGTTGCGGGGCCTTGGAGCAGCGGGGCTGCAGTTCAGCAGGCCTTCGGGATTGCGGGGCCTTGGGGCAGCGGGGCTACAGTTCAGCAGGCCTTCGGGCTTGCGGGGCCTCGAAGCAGCGGGGCTGCAGTTCAGCAGGCCTTCGGGGATGCGGGGCCTCGGGGCAGCGG
>JAXIVD010000299.1:22500-25000 GCA_036785275.1 Cancer borealis | reverse complement strand
TGTGTGTGTGATGAGTGAGTATGGATGCGTGTGTTGTGTGAATGTATGCAATTATGAAAGGGAAGTGAGCGTGGGTGTGTGTGTTGAGGGAGTGAGAGTGGATTAGTGTGTGTCGGGGAAGTGTTAGCAGGTGTGTTGGAAAAAACAGGTTTGTGTTTGTACTGTGGATTAGTATGGAGGGATGACTGTGTTGATGCATATGTTGCGGGGGTTGGGGGTTGCGGGGCCTCGGGGCAGCCAGGCAGCAGTTCAGCAGGCCTTCGGGGTTGCGGGGCCTCGGGGCAGCGGGGCTGCAGTTCAGCAGACCTTCGGGGTTGCGGGGCCTCGGGGCAGCGGGGCTGCAGTTCAGCAGGCCTTCGGGGTTGCGGGGCTGCAGTTCAGCAGGCCTTCGTGGTTGCGGGGCCTTGGGGCAGCGGGGCTGCAGTTCAGCAGGCCTTCGGGGTTGCGGGGCCTCGGGGCAGCGGGGCTGCAGTTCAGCAGGCCTTCGGGGTTGCAGGGCCTTGGGGCAGCGTGGCTGCAGTTCAGCAGGCCTTCGGGGTTGCGGGACCTCGGGGCAGCGGGGCTGCAGTTCAGCAGGCCTTCGGGGGTGCGAGGCCTTGGGGCAGCGGGGCTGCAGTTCAGCAGGCCTTCGGGGTTGCGGGGCCTCGGGGCAGCGGGGCTGCAGTTCAGCAGGCCTTCGGGGTTGCGGGGCTGCAGTTCAGCAGGCCTTCGTGGTTGCGGGGCATTGGGGCAGCGGGGCTGCAGTTCAGCAGGCCTTCGGGGTTGCGGGGCCTCAGGGCAGCGGGGCTGCAGTTCAGCAGGCCTTCGGGGTTGCGGGGCCTTGGGGCAGCGGGGCTGCAGTTCAGCAGGCCTTCGGGGGTGCGAGGCCTTGGGGCAGCGGGGCTGCAGTTCAGCAGGCCTTCGGGGTTACGGGGCCTCAGGGCATCGGGGCCGCATTTCAGCAGACCTTCGGGGTTGCGGGGCTTTAGGGCAGCGGGTCTGCAGTTCAGCAGGCCTTCGGGGTTGCGGGGCCTTGGGGCAGCGGTGCTGCAGTTTAGCAGGCCTTCGGGGTTGCGGGGCCTCAGGGCAGCGGGGCTGCAGTTCAGCACGCCTTCGGGGTTGCAGGGCCTCGGGGCAGCGGGGCTGCAGTTCAGCAGGCCTTCGGGGTTGCGGTGCCTTGGGGCAGCGGGGCTGCAATTCAGAAGGCCTTCGGGGTGGCGGGGCCTTGGAGCAGCGGGGCTGCAGTTCAGCAGGCCTTCGGGGTTGCGGGGCCTCGGGGCAGCGGGGCTGCAGTTTTGCAGGCCTTCGGGGTTGCGGGGCCTTGGGGCAGCGGGGCTGCAGTTCAGAAGGCCTTCGGAGTTGCGGGGCCTTGGGGCAGCGGGGCTGCAGTTCAGCAGGCCTTCGGGGTTGCGGAGCCTCGGGGCAGCGGGGCTGCATTTCAGCAGGCCTTCGGGGTTGCGGGGCCTTGGAGCAGCGGGGCTGCAGTTCAGCAGGCCTTCGGGGTTGCGGGGCCTTGGGGCAGCGGGGCTACAGTTCAGCAGGCCTTCGGGCTTGCGGGGCCTCGAAGCAGCGGGGCTGCAGTTCAGCAGGCCTTCGGGGATGCGGGGCCTCGGGGCAGCCGGGCTGCAGTTCAGCAGGCCTTCGGGGTTGCGGGGCCTTGGGGCAGCGGGGCTGCAGTTCAGTTTTAGGTGTGTGTGTGTGTGTGTGTGTGTGTGTGTGTGTGTGTGTGTGTGTGTGTGTGTGTGTGTGTGTGTGTTTTGGAGAGATGAGTAATGGTATATGTGTTGGCAGAGGTGAGGACAGGTTTATTTGCTGGATGGAGGGAGTGTGTCTGTGTTGTGTGTGTATTGGAGGGATTGAATGTGGGTGAGAAAGTGTGTGTGTGTTTGTGTGTGAGTGTGTGTGTGTGTGTGTGTGTGTGTGTGTGTGTGTGTGTGTGTGATGAGTGAGTATGGATGCGTGTGTTGTGTGAATGTATGCAATTTTGTAATGGAAGTGAGCGTGGGTGTGTGTGTTGAGGGAGTGAAAGTGGATTAGTGTGTGTCGGGGAAGAGTTAGCAGGTGTGTTGGAAAAAACAGGTTTGTGTTTGTACTGTGGATTAGTATGGAGGGATGACTGTGTTGATGCATATGTTGCGGGGGTTGGGGGTTGCGGGGCCTCGGGGCAGCCAGGCTGCAGTTCAGCAGGCCTTCGGGGTTGCGTGGCCTCGGGGCAGCGGGGCTGCAGTTCAGCAGGCCTTCGGGGTTGCGGGGCTGCAGTTCAGCAGGCCTTCGTGGTTGCGGGGCCTTGGGGCAGCGGGGCTGCAGTTCAGCAGGCCTTCGGGGCTGCGGGGCCTTGGGGCAGCGGGGCTGCAGTTCAGCAGGCCTTCGGGGTTGCGAGGCCTCGGGGCAGCGGGGCTGCAGTTCAGCAGGCCTTCGGGGTTGCGGGGCCTTGGGGCAGCGGGGCTGCAGTTCAGCAGGCCTTCGGGGTTGCGGGACCTCGGTGCAGCGGGGCTGCAGTTCAGCAGGCCTTCGGGGGTGC
>JAXIVD010000299.1:12500-20000 GCA_036785275.1 Cancer borealis | reverse complement strand
TTCGGGTGTGCGAGGCCTTGGGGCAGCGGGGCTGCAGTTCAGCAGGCCTTCGGGGTTGCGGGGCCTCGGGGCAGCGGGGCCGCAGTTCAGCAGGCCTTCGGGGTTGCGGGGCCTTAGGGCAGTGGATTTGCAGTTCAGCAGGCTTTTGGGGTTGCGGGGCCTTGGGGCAGCAGGGCTGCAGTTTAGCAGGCCTTCGGGTTTATTTGCTGGATGGAGGGAGTGTGTCTGTGTTGTGTGTGTATTGGAGGGATTGAATGTGGGTGAGAAAGTGTGTGTGTGTTTGTGTGTGTGTGTGTGTGTGTGTGTGTGTGTGTGTGTGTGTGTGTGTGTGTGTGTGTGTGTATGTGATGAGTGAGTATGGATGCGTGTGTTGTGTGAATGTATGCAATTTTGTAAGGGAAGTGAGCGTGGGTGTGTGTGTTGAGGGAGTGAGAGTGGATTAGTGTGTGTCGGGGAAGTGTTAGCAGGTGTGTTGGAAAAAACAGGTTTGTGTTTGTACTGTGGATTAGTATGGAGGGATGACTGTGTTGATGCATATGTTGCGGGGGTTGGGGGTTGCGGGGCCTCGGGGCAGCCAGGCTGCAGTTCAGCAGGCCTTCGGGGTTGCGGGGCCTCGGGGCAGCGGGGCTGCAGTTCAGCAGGCCTTCGGGGTTGCGGGGCCTCGGGGCAGCGGGGCTTCAGTTCAGCAGGCCTTCGGGGTTGCGGGGCCTTGGGGCAGCGGGGCTGCAGTTCAGCAGGCCTTCGGGGATGAGGAGCCTCGGGGCAGCGTGGCTGCAGTTCAGCAGGCCGTCGGGGTTATGGGATCTTGGGGCTGCGGGGCTGCAGTTATGCAGCCAGCAGGCCTTCGGGGTTGCGGGGCCTCGGGGCAGCGGGGCTGCAGTTCAGCAGGCCTTCGGGGTGTCGGCGCTGCAGTTCAGCAGGCCTTCGTGGTTGCGGGGCCTTGGGGCAGCGGGGCTGCAGTTCAGCAAGCCTTCGAGGTTGCGGGGCCTTGGGGCAGCGGGGCTGCAGTTTAGCAGGCCTTCGGGGTTGCGGGGCCTCGGGGCAGCGGGGCTGCAGTTCAGCACGCCTTCGGGGTTGAAGGGCCTCGGGGCAGCTGGGTTGCAGTTCAGCAGGCCTTCGGGGTTTCGGGGACTTGGGGCAGCGGGGCTGCAGTTCAGAAGGCCTTCGGGGTTGCGGGGCCTTGGGGCATCGATGCTGCAGTTCAGCAGGCCTTCGGGGTTGCGGGGCCTCGGGGCAGCGGGGCTGCAGTTCAGCAGGCCTTCGGGGTTGCGGGGCCTTGGGGCAGCGGGGCTGCAGTTCAGAAGGCCTTCGGGGTTAGGGGGTTTTGGGGCAGCGGAGCTGCAGTTCAGCAGGCCTTCGGGGTTACGGGGCCTCGGGGCAGCGGGGCTGCAGTTCAGCAGGCCTTCGGGGTTGCGGGGCCTTGGGGCAGCGGGGCTGCAGTTCAGCAGGCCTTCGGGATTGCGGGGTCTTGGGGCAGCGGGGCTACAGTTCAGCAGGCCTTCGGGCTTGCGGGGCCTCGAAGCAGCGGGGCTGCAGTTCAGCAGGCCTTCGGGGTTGCGGGGCCTCGGGGCAGCGGGGCTGCAGTTCAGCAGGCCTTCGGGGTTGCGGGGCCTTGGGGCAGTGGGGCTGCAGTTCAGAAGGCCTTCGGGGTTGAGGGGCCTCGCGGCAGCGGGGCTGCAGTTCAGCAGGCCTTCGGGGTTGCGGGGCCTTGGGGCAGCGGGGCTGCAGTTCAGCAGGCATTCGGGGTTGCGGGGCCTTGGGGCAGCGGGGCTGCAGTTCAGCAGGCCTTCGGGGTTGCGGGGCCTTGAGGCAGCGGGGCTGCAGTTCAGCTGGCCTTCGGGGTTGAGGGGCCTCGCGGCAGCGGGGCTGCAGTTCAGCAGGCCTTCGGGGTTGCGGGGCCTTGGGGCAGCGGGGCTGCAGTTCAGCAGGCCTTCGGGGTTGCGGGGCCTTGGGGCAGCGGGACTGCAGTTCAGCAGGCCTTCTGTGTAGCGGGGCCTTGGGGCAGCGGGCTGCAGTTCAGCAAGCCTTCGGGGTTGCGGGGCCTCGGGAAAGCGGGGCTGCAGTTCAGCAGGCCTTCGGGGTTGCGGCGTCTCGGGGCAGCGGGTCTGCAGTTCAGCAGGCCTTCAGGGTTGCGGGGCCTTGGGGCAGCGGCGATGCAGTTCAGCAGGCCTTCTGGGTTGCGGGGCCTCGGGGCAGCGGTGCTGCAGTTCAGCAGGACTTCGGGGTTGCGGTGCCTCGGGGCAGCGGGGCTGCATCTTTGCAGGCCTTCGGGTTTGCGGGGCCTTGGGGCAGCGGGGCTGCAGTTCAGGAGGCATTCGAGGTTGCGGGGCCTTGGGGCAGCGGGGCTGCAGTTCAGCAGGCCTTCGGGGTTGCTGGGCCTTGGGGCAGCTTGGCTGCAGTTCAGCAGGCCTTCGGGATTGCAGGACCTTGGGGCAGCGGGGATGCAGTTCAGCAGGCCTTCGGGGATGCGGGGCCTTGGGGCAGCGGGGCTGCAGTTCAGCAGGCCTTCGGGGTTGCGGGGCCTCGGGGCAGCGGTGCTACAGTTCAGCAGGCCTTCGGGGTTGCGGGGCCTTCGGGACAGCGGGGCTGCAGTTCAGCAGGCCTTCGGGTTTGCGGGGCCTTGGGGCAGCGGGGCTGCAGTTCAGGAGGCCTTCGGGGTTGCGGGGCCTCGGGGCGGCGGGGCTGCAGTTCAGCAGGCCTTCGGGGTAGCGGGGCCTCGGGGCAGCGGGGCTACAGTTCAGCAGGCCTTCGGGATTGCGGGGCCTTCGGGGCAGCGGGGCTGCAGTTCAGCAGGCCTTCGGGGTTGCGGGGCCTTCGGGGCACTGGGGCTGCAGTTCAGCAGGTCTTCGGGTTTGCGGGGCCTTCGGGGCAGCGGGGCTGCAGTTCAGCAGGCCTTCGGGGCTGCGGGGCCTTGGGGCAGCAGGGCTGCAGTTCAGCAGGCCTTCGGGGTTGCGGGGCCTCAGGGCAGCGGGGCTGCAGTTCAGCAGGCCTTCAGAATTGCGGGGCCTCGGGGCAGCGGGGCTGCAGTTCAGCAGGCCTTCGGGGTTGCGGGGCCTCGGTGCAGTGGGTCTGCAGTTCAGCAGGCCTTCGGGATTGCGGGGCCTTGGGGCAGCGGGGCTGAAGTTCCGCAGGCCTTCAGGGTTGCGGGGCCTCGGGGCAGCGGGAATGCAGTTCAGCAGGCCTTCGGGGTTGTGGGGCCTCGGGGCAGCGGGTCTGCAGTTCAGCAGGCATTCGGGGTTGCGGGACCTTGTGGCAGCGGGACTGCAGTTCAGCAGGCCTTCGGGGTTGCGGGGCCTCGGGGCAGCGGGGCTGCAGTTCAGCAAGCCTTCGTAGTTGCGGGGCCTCAGGGCAGCCACCGCTGCCTTGAGGCCCCGCAGTTCAGCATGCCTTCGGGATTGCGCGGCCTTGGGGCAGCGGGGCTGCAATTAAGCAGGCCTTCGGGGTTGCGGGGCCTCGGGGCAGCGGGGCTGCAGTTCAGCAGGCCTTCGGGGTTGCAGGGCCCTGGGGCAGCGGGGCTGCAGTTCAGCAGGCCTTCAGGTTGCGGAGCCTCGGGGCAGCGGGGCTGCAGTTCAGCAGGCTTTCGGGGTTGCGGGGCATTGGGGCAGCGGGGCTGAAGTTCAGCAGGCCTTCGGGGTTGCGGCGCCTCGGGGCAACGGGGCTGCAGTTCAGCAGGCCTTCGGGGTTGCGGGGCCTTGGGGCAGCGGGGTTGCAGTTCAGCAGGCCTTCGGGATTGCAGGACCTTGGGGCAGCGGGGATGCAGTTCAGCAGGCCTTCGGGGATGCGGGGCCTTGGGGCAGCGGGGCTGCAGTTCAGCAGGCCTTCGGGGTTGCGGGGCCTCGGGGCAGCGGTGCTACAGTTCAGCAGGCCTTCGGGGTTGCGGGGCCTTCGGGACAGCGGGGCTGCAGTTCAGCAGGCCTTCGGGTTTGCGGGGCCTTGGGGCAGCGGGGCTGCAGTTCAGGAGGCCTTCGGGGTTGCGGGGCCTCGGGGCGGCGGGGCTGCAGTTCAGCAGGCCTTCGGGGTAGCGGGGCCTCGGGGCAGCGGGGCTACAGTTCAGCAGGCCTTCGGGATTGCGGGGCCTTCGGGGCAGCGGGGCTGCAGTTCAGCAGGCCTTCGGGGTTGCGGGGCCTTCGGGGTTGCGGGGCCTTCGGGGCACTGGGGCTGCAGTTCAGCAGGTCTTCGGGTTTGCGGGGCCTTCGGGGCAGCGGGGCTGCAGTTCAGCAGGCCTTCGGGGCTGCGGGGCCTTGGGGCAGCAGGGCTGCAGTTCAGCAGGCCTTCGGGGTTGCGGGGCCTCAGGGCAGCGGGGCTGCAGTTCAGCAGGCCTTCGGAATTGCGGGGCCTCGGGGCAGCGGGGCTGCAGTTCAGCAGGCCTTCGGGGTTGCGGGGCCTCGGTGCAGTGGGTCTGCAGTTCAGCAGGCCTTCGGGATTGCGGGGCCTTGGGGCAGCGGGGCTGAAGTTCCGCAGGCCTTCAGGGTTGCGGGGCCTCGGGGCAGCGGGAATGCAGTTCAGCAGGCCTTCGGGGTTGTGGGGCCTCGGGGCAGCGGGTCTGCAGTTCAGCAGGCATTCGGGGTTGCGGGACCTTGTGGCAGCGGGACTGCAGTTCAGCAGGCCTTCGGGGTTGCGGGGCCTCGGGGCAGCGGGGCTGCAGTTCAGCAAGCCTTCGTAGTTGCGGGGCCTCAGGGCAGCCACCGCTGCCTTGAGGCCCCGCAGTTCAGCAGGCCTTCGGGATTGCGCGGCCTTGCTGCAGCGGGGCTGCAATTAAGCAGGCCTTCGGGGTTGCGGGGCCTCGGGGCAGCGGGGCTGCAGTTCAGCAGGCCTTCGGGGTTGCAGGGCCCTGGGGCAGCGGGGCTGCAGTTCAGCAGGCCTTCAGGTTGCGGAGCCTCGGGGCAGCGGGGCTGCAGTTCAGCAGGCTTTCGGGGTTGCGGGGCATTGGGGCAGCGGGGCTGAAGTTCAGCAGGCCTTCGGGGTTGCGGCGCCTCGGGGCAACGGGGCTGCAGTTCAGCAGGCCTTCGGGGTTGCGGGGCCTTGGGGCAGCGGGGTTGCAGTTCAGCAGGCCTTCGGGGTTGCGGGGCCTCGGGGCAGCGGGGCTGCAGTTCAGCAGGCCTTTGGGGTTGCGGGGCCTTGGGGCAGCCAGGCTGCAGTTCAGCAGGCCTTCGGGGTTGCGGGGCCTCAGGGCAGCGGGGCTGCAGTTCAGCAGGCCTTCCGGGTTGCGGGGCCTCTGGGCAGCGGGGCTGCAGTTCAGCAGGCCTTCGGGGTTGCTGGGCCTTAGAGCAGCGGGGCTGCAGTTCAGCAGGCCTTCGGGGTTGCGGGGCCTTGGGGCAGCGGGGCTGCAGTTCAGCAGGCCTTCGGGGTTGCGGGGCCTTGGGGCTGCAGGGCTGGAGTTCAGCAAGCCTTCGGTGTTGCTGAGCCTCGGGGCAGCGGGTCTGCAGTTCAGCAGGCCTTCGGGGTTGCGGGGCAGCGGGGCAGCGGGGCTGCAGTTCAGCAGGCCTTCGGGGATGCGGGGCCTTGGGGCAGCGGGGCTCCAGTTCAGCAGGCCTTCGGGGTTGCGGGGCCTTCGGGCAGCGGGGCTGCAGTTCAGCGGGCCTTCGGGGTTGCGGGGCCTCGGGGCAGCGCGGCTGCAGTTCAGCAGGCCTTCGGGGTTGTGTGGCCTTGGGGCAGCAGGCCTTCGGGGTTGCGGGGCGTCGGGGAAGCGGGGCTGCAGTTGAGCAGGCCTTCGGGGTTGCGGGGCATTGGGGCAGCGGGGCTGCAGTTCAGCAGGCCTTCGGGGTTGCGGGGCCTCGAGGCAGCGGGGCTTCAGTTCTGCAGGCCTTTGGGGTTGCGGTGCCTCGGGACGGCGGGGCTGCAGTTCAGCAGGCCGCCGGGGTTGCGGGGCCTTGGGGCCCTGGGGTTGCAGTTCAGCAGGCCTTCGGGGTTGCGGGGCCTAGGGGCAGCGGGGCTGCAGTTCACCAGGCCTTTAGGGTTGCGGGGCCTTGGGGCAGCTGGGCTGCAGTTCAGCAGGCCTTCGGGGTTGCGGGGCCTTGGGGCAGCGGGGCTGCAGTTCAGCAGGCCTTCGGGGTTGCGGGACCTCGTGGCAGCGGGGCTGCAGTTCAACAGGCCTTCGGGGTTACGGGGCCGTGGGGCAGCGGGGCTGCAGTTCAGCAGGCCTTCGGGGTTGCGGGGCCTTGGGGCAGCGGGGCTGCAGTTCAGCAGGCCTTCGAGGTTGCGGGGCCATGCGGCAGCGGGTCTGCAGTTCAGCAGGCCTTCGGGGTTGCGGGGCCTTGGGGCAGCGGGGCTGCAGTTCAGCAGGCCTTCGGGGTTGCGGGGCCTTGGGGCTGCAGGGCTGGAGTTCAGCAAGCCTTCGGTGTTGCAGAGCCTCGGGGCAGCGGGTCTGCAGTTCAGCAGGCCTTCGGGGTTTCGGGGCCTTGGGGCAGCGGAGCTGCAGTTCAGCAGGCCTTCTGTGTAGCGGGGCCTTGGGGCAGCGGGGCTGCAGTTCAGCAGGCCTTCGGTGTTCCGGGGCCTTTGGCCAGCGGGGCTGCAGTTCAGCGGGCCTTCTGGGTTGCGGAGCCTTGGGGCAGCGGGGCTGCAGTTCAGCAGGCTTTCGGGGTTGCGGGGCCTTGGGGCAGCGGGGCTGCAGTTCAGCAGGTCTTCGGGGTTGCAGGGCCTCGGGGCAGCGAGGCTGCAGTTCAGCAGGCCTTCGGGGTTGCGGAGCCTTGGGGTAGCGGGGCTGCAGTTCAGCACGCCTTCGGGGTTTCGGGGCCTTGGGGCAGCGGGGCTGCAGTTCAGCAGGCCTTCGCGGTTGCGGGGCTTTGGGGCAGCGGGGCTGCAGTTCAGCAGGTCTTCGGGGTTGCGGGGCCTCGGGGCAACGGGGCAGCAGTTCAGCAGGCCTTCGGGGTTGCGGGGCCTCGGGGCAGCGGGACTGCAGTTCAGCTGGCCTTCGGGGTTGCGTGGCCTTGGGGCAGCAGGGCTGCAGTTCAGCAGGCCTTCGAGGTTGCGGGGCCTCGAGGCAGCGGGGCTTCAGTTCAGCAGGCCTTCGGGGTTGCGGGGCCTCGGGGCAGCGGGGCTGCAGTTCAGCAGGCTTTTGGGGTTGCGGGGCCTTGGGGCAGCGGGGCTGCAGTTCAGCAGGCCTTCGGGGTTGCGGGGCCTCGAGGCAGCGGGGCTGCAGTTCAGCAGGCCTTCCGGGTTGCGGGGTTGCAGGAGCGGAAGGTTCCTGCCATGATTCTGTGTGTGTGTGTGTGTGTGTGTGTGTGTGTGTGTGTGTGTGTGTGTGTGTGTGTGTGTGTGTGTGTGTGTGTGTGTGTGTGGGTGTGGATGTGGGTGTGGGTGTGGGTGTGGGTGTGGGTGTGGGTGTGGGTGCATGGGTGGGTGGGTGTGTGGGTGGGTGGGTCGGTGGGTGGGTGGGTGGGTGGGTGGGTGGGTGGGTGGGTGGGTGGGTGGGTGGGTGGGTGGGTGCGTGCGTGCGTGCGTGCGTGCGTGCGTGCGTGCGTGCGTGCGTGCGAGCGTGCGTGCGTGCGTGCGTGCGTGCGT
>JAXIVD010000299.1:0-10000 GCA_036785275.1 Cancer borealis | reverse complement strand
CACTTGTGGTCTGTGCACGGTGCTTGCAGTCACTACACTTCCGGGAGAGGGTGTGGGGGCTTCGGGGGCACACAAGGCCATACTCAGTGCCGCGGTGTGTGTTCCCTTTCAAGTCCTGCCTCTGACTTCCGGTTCGTTTGGCTATGCAGTCCTATATTTCTTCCACGATAATGGTTTGAAAAATGCTTCCATGGACAAAAATGTGATGTTTCATTCTTCTGTTAAATTTTTGTGTCATGATTTCGTACCAGCAATTTATCTTCCAGTTTACAATTTCTTCACACCACAAATAACTATGTCAATACCACTTCCCATTTGGCCAATAAGTTAACCAAATGCACCTCAACGACTGCATACTGCGTAATAATAATATTCCTGATAATATTACCTATTGCGTAATGATAATATTCCTGATAATATTACCTATTGCGTAATGATAATATTCCAAAATGTTCTAGTGACGGCCACTACCTGCCGCCCCGTCCTTCCACGTGGGGCCAACGGTGTCCCTCAACGCCATAGTATTGAGCCCAATAATTCCCGCTGGGAGTCAACCCCTTTCTCTGGACCCTTCACTCCACTTTCCTCTTCATCCTCTCACCACACATCCACCACCATCACCACCAATGTTACCAACACTGCCGTTACTGCCTTAATAATACGGCCATCAACACAGGTTACATGTAATCTATTTATAACATTCACTGCCATCCTTCCTTTCCCTTCTCACTGCTATCCTTCCCTTCCCTTCACTATCGTCACCTTCCCTTCACATAACATGCATAATATTACCCACTCGTCTGTCTCTGCTCAGCTGCACCTCATGCCTTGCCTCACGCCTCGCCTCACGCCTTGCCTCACGCCTCGCCTCACGCCTTGCCTCGTGCCTCGCCTCACGCTTTGCCTCATACCTCGCCACCAACCTGACCTCGTCCGCAATGGCTTCGTCGCGCCACAAAGCATCTGGCAGCTTAGAGAGACCCTGCAGCTCGCCTCCCCTTCATGTGAGTGCACTTGAACGCGGCCTTGATCTCAAGACTCCTATCAGTCTCACTTTGGTTCAGTTTCCACCAATAAAAACCAGCCGGATGGCTCGTCTCACTTACCGACGGGATGGAAAAGCGAAAAATAATTACTTGCCGAGGTGACAGCAATAAATACATACACATCATCGGTGATTTGAGGAAAGTATTTGACTTATAGATGTAAGGATCGGGAGGGAGGAGAAGGCTGTTAACTAAGACAAAGGAGAAAGGAAATTACTACGGAAATTAGATAAGACAACATAAGTTAAGGAGACAGAATTAAGGTTACTGGCAATGAAATAGGTAGGAGGGTGATGCCTCGCAGCATGAGAGGAGAGGCAAGTCTCGGAGGACATTATGTTGAACAGCCCAAGGGTGTCAGTGGAGCGTTGCTGTTTTATCTCATTAATATGAAAAAACAAAAATTAAAAACTTGAAAGGTGTCACAAAAGTTTAATAACAAGCAAAAGAATACAACAACGCTCTTTATTTTCGCGCATTATATATATATATATATATATATATATATATATATATATATATATATATATATATATATATTTATATATATATATATATATTATATATATATATATATATTTATATATATATATATATATATATATATATATATATATATATATATATATATAAATATATATATATATATATATATATATATATATATATATATATATATATATATATATATATATATATACATATACTTATATATTTTTTTTGTGTGTGTGTGTTAATGGTGTGGAAGGGTGAGCGTGATGGTCGAGGTGAGGGAGCGGGTTAATGTTAGAGGAGGGAGTGAGTGGGTGTAGTTGGGTCACATGAGAAAGAAGGAACAGTAATGGAGAAGTGTGGTAGGAGGCGTGGTGATGTGATGGGGGGGGAAGGGATGTACAATAGAGTGTGTGTGTGTGTGTGTGTGTGTGTGTGTGTGTGTGTGTGTGTGTGTGTGTGTGTGTGTGTGTGTGTGTGTGTGTGTGAGAGAGAGAGAGAGAGAGAGAGAGAGAGAGAGAGAGAGAGAGAGAGAGAGAGAGAGAGAGAGAGAGAGAGAGAGAGAGAGAGAGAGAGAGAGAGAGAGAGAGAGAGAGAGAGAGAGAGAGAGAGAGAGAGAGAGAGAGAAACAGCGACTGTGTCTACTACGTTATGTCATATCTGGCTATACAAATATAAGAAATCCTCCAGCCTCGAGGCCTCAGCAGGGTGATGACGAGCCTGGCAACACTGTCCCACGAGTCTCCTTCCACGCTGAAGGATTCCATGACGTGGTGGTAATACTGACACTCGCGGTCACCATTACCAGGGCAGGAACATGATACATTAAGGGTGTATACATGCAGATTGGCATCATTTGTACAATGCAGAATACAAGGATGCCTGTGGTAGCCTTGTATTATGTTATCTATAATCCAGGTTGTGATGTGTGTGACTTGCTTCCTCGATTAGTGGGTCGGATAACAGAAGAATCATTCCAATTGTGATGCAAACACCACATTCATCATGGTGCTTCCCAAGGGTCTACTCAGCAAGTCTGTCTCACGTGTCATTTGAAAATCCAAGATGGCGGCCATTTTCAAGATAGCTGCCGACATTATCTTCCGGTCATGTTTTCCCAAAGAAATGTATGGAGTTGATGAATTTGAATGATCTTGGTGTCTAGTTATGTGTTTCTGAGGATGCCAGATCCATTTATACTACTTTCAGAAGCCTTGGAATACTGTAAATGGTATAAATTGGACATATTAAATACTATTTGGCGGCCATCTTGAGAAATGGCCACCATCTTGGATTTTCAAGTGGCACGTCAGACAGATTTGCTGAGTGGACGCTTGGGAACCTCCATGTCAAAATTAGTGCTTGTATCACATTTTGCACAATTCATGTGAATAATTGCTTTTATCTGCGCCACTAGATATGATGCAATATTATAAAATGAAACTCAATATGACTTTATGAACTTGCATCATCAACAAACATCTGCCCTGAGTCCAACATTCCGGGTTTCACTGTTTGATAACACTTCATCACACTTAGTATTGACACAACGCACAACACCAGAACGTTGCCCGGCAACCAATTATTACTGAGCTGCTTCACTAACTGCCTAACAAAGTTGATAAGCTTTTGCTTCATCTGAAGATATATATAAATATATATATATATATATATATATATATATATATATATATATATATATATATATGTATATATATATATATATATATATATATATATATATATATATATATATATATATATGTGTGTGTGTGTGTGTGTGTGTGTGTGTGTGTGTGTGTGTGTGTGTGTGTGTGTGTGTGTGTGTGTGTGTGTGTGTGTGTGTGTGTGTGTGTGTGTGTGTGTGTTTGTGGTGTGTGTGTGTGTGTGTGTGTGTGTGTGTGTGTGTGTACACACATCATAAAACGTCAATATCCTCATCCAAGCTCCAACACTTTAATATGTATGCCTGAATTTTCTCAATTGTATCATTTAGTGAATCTTCCTTCTACTCAAAGTATTACATCTGCCAAACCAACACAAGCATCTGAGTGAGTGTACAGTAGACGCAGTACATCCTTATTCATCAAGTGGGATTTCCTAATGGTCCACCGTCCTTAAAAGACAGCACGCAATGCACCTGTAGTCCGCTATCTGTCACCATCATAGGGACGCATCAGCTGGCAAGGTAGTATTCCATTACCAACGCCACGGGAGGGTGAAGAAGGGCACATACTGCACTTAATAATACCACGCAGAATAAATATATCAAGAAGCATATTGAGGGCACACGGGTGGGCAAGGAAGGCGTTGGTTTCCTTTCTTCCTACACACCGTCACCCTACTTCTAATTCCTCGGCAGAAGGGTCTTTAGTGGTGTGAGGGAAAGCAGCACTTCTACCTAACATGCCAGGGTGAGTTTGAGCAGCAAGGACGTGGGTGAGGGTTCGTTCGTTCCTGCAGCCGCGGGGAATTAAGGAAAACCATTCACTTCCTCCCTCGTGAAAACCTTGAAGAATGTGTAAGTACCTTTTTCCTCTGGTTTGCTTTGAGAGAGAGGGAATAAGAGAGAGAGAGAGAGAGAAAAAAAAAAAGAGAGCGAGGTGGAAGTGGAGGTGGAGGGCAGGCAGACATTCAGAAAGACAGACAGACTCTCAAACTTAAGACAATGGCAACGGAGATAAATGACACCCAGATTGAAGAAGAAATAGAATGAGAAAAGAAGATGAAGGAGAAGAGTTTAGAGTGTGGCAAAGTAGTAGTTAGGAAGAGGAGGAAAAAAAACCTTTATATAGATGAAGAAAAACAAAACGAGATGTACTTAATACTACTATACTATACACACACATATTCTCACACACACACACACACACACACACACACACACACACACACACACACACACACACACACACACACACACACACACATACACACACACACACACACACACACACACACACACACACACACACACACACACACACACCACTACTACTCAACACAAAGGGATCAGAATGCAACGCAAGGATCCACTAACTCTTGGCTTCAACTTTCTCGTTTTTCCTGAAGATTTTAAAAAGTGTAAAAGCAAAGTTTCCTTCTGTCTCGCCACTTAGGAAAGACAGAGAAACCAGACCACACCAGTCCATGTTATAAAAGAGCTGTGGGCGGCTAGCTGTTCCACTTTTTGTTCCTCGACTTCTAGCTGAGCCTCCCTCTCTACCCTTGACGTCACACCCCGCACGTAGACCAAGGCGTGGGTGGCGTGTACTGGGGATGCAGGGCAGGGGAGGAGGATGCTGGGGTCTTGCTGGGGAGGGGATGCTAGGGATAGGGGGGAGGAACCTTAACAACGACGCACGGTTAAAGAGGAAGGTATGTAAGACTTTTTTGTCATGTAATGTAATGTTGATATAGTTATTACACCTTCTGCCTGCGGCGTGATATCTAATTTGGTCTTTAATTAGTATAAGGTTATGCTGCTCTGAGCATTTTGTAGCGCGAATGTGTGTGTGTGTGTGTGTGTGTGTGTGTGTGTGTGTGTGTGTGTGTGTGTGTGTGTGTGTGTGTGTGTGTGCGTGTGTGTGTGTGTGTGTGTGTGTGTGTGTGTGTGTGTGTGTGTGTGTGTGTGTGTGTGTGTGTGTGTGTGTGTGTGTGTGTGTGTCTGTCTGTCTGCACACATATAGATACAGAATCACACATATATATAAAACAAAATTGTAAGTTAAATAGCACTGAGGCCTTTAAACAGCCTACAGAACATATAGTCTACAGAACACAATCTACAGAACATACAATCTACAAAACATAGTCATTAATACGTTGAGAGTCAGCAGCGATCTGTCAGCCATATTTTACTGCACATAAACTTCAATGACCACGAATATGAATGGTTAAAAAAAATATATATATAGTGTCCTCATTCAATTCTGTGTTAGTTTATATAGGAGTATTGAGGCCACGAGGACAATGTTGCATCCCAGCAGCTCGTCCTTGGCTGAGATTATACCTTATTGTCTCATTATAGCGACTCTAATTATAATCTTTACTCGTCCCTGAAAATAGAAACACATCAGAGGCTTAGGAAAAAAATATTATGGAGATTATATATTTAACTCATATCGAATTTATATTTTTGTATTAATATCCAAATGATTAATGATTGGCTTTTTTTCTATAGTGATCTCAAAAATAAAGTGATAAAAATAACAGTAACGATAATAATGATAAAAGAATCATAATAATGATAATAATACCATTGCTAATAACAACAATAATAATAATAATAATCAGTGACAAATACTATACACAATGCAAGTAATAAGTCTATATTTGAACACAATGCTAAGTACATGATAAT
This sequence comes from Cancer borealis, assembly GCA_036785275.1. NCBI lineage: Eukaryota > Metazoa > Arthropoda > Malacostraca > Decapoda > Cancridae > Cancer > Cancer borealis. The sequence continues at coordinate 4,099 of JAXIVD010000299.1, read as the reverse complement.
CTTACTTGCTGTTCTATGTATTTACGTTCAAATTGTCGTGAATCTTCCGGTCACATCTTACCTAACACCGTCCAACACCAAGTTAAAGGTGAAAACAATGGTGTGTATAAAAAAAAGTCCTTCACAGCGCGACACCATTTGCTTTCATGTGGAGAGACTGACGGTGTATGAATGAGAGAAATGTTTCCCCTTGATGCTTGTTGAGGGTTTGTTTATACTTGAATGGAGCAGCACCGGCACTACTACTACTGCTACTACTACTACTACTACTATTACTACTACTACTACTACTACTACTACTACTACTACTACTACTACCATTACTATTGCGCAGTCAAATTGGAAAAAGATGGACGAAAGAGATAAAAATGTGAATATAAATAGAAAACGGAAAGAGAGAGAGAGAGAGAGAGAGAGAGAGAGAGAGAGAGAGAGAGAGAGAGAGAGAGAGAGAGAGAGAGAGAGAGAGAGAGAGAGAGAAAGTGAAAAATTATACCGTAGATATGTTCACACGCTAACGGGAGGGACGTTTCCAGCCTCCGTCGTCTCATATTTCAAAAAAAGGTGGCAAATCATTAAAATTTATAGGCGAATAAAAAGCAAAAAGCTAGGAAATGTGTAATCATCATAAGGGAGGCGCGTCGCCCCCCGGGATCTCAGATAATAACAACCCACCCAACCCGACACTATTTCCACTCTGACATAAAATATTTTCTAAGCCCTCGGAGGGAGTTGAAATTAAATTCCTACTATTAATTACTAATTCTGGCGCCGTGCGAGGCATAGTTTCTCTGTGATGGAACACGGGCAAGGTGAACACACATACGCACACACACACACAAAAAAAAACACACACACACACACACACACACACACACACACACACACACACACACACACACACACACACACACACACACACACACTTCATAACAAACTTTACACACACTCAGTCACGTGGTTTCCCTGCTACAGCCTGACTCACACACGTTTCCTACTCCCCCCCTTTGGCTTTCCCACTGAGGTGTAACTTCGGCCCCAGCGGGAGTCGGTCCAATCCTCGTTGAAACAAAGGCGCATCGTGACGGGAGGCCCATACACATTCCAGGACAGATGTGTAAATAATAGAAGGAGCTGCACCGCCGCCCGTCTACCCGTGCGTGACTGCCCCGTTATGGCCGTCAAGCGATAAATTCCTCATGAGAAATTATATACGAAGTGCCTCTAGTTTATGTCCAAGGTCTGTCTGTTATAATGTTTATGTATTGATCTATTAATATCACTATCATTATTATTATTATCAGTAGTAATAGTAGGTAGTAACAGACGGAATTGTTATCATAGTTGGTGGAAAAATAGAAGGATTTAGGACAGTTTACCAACTTTATTCTTCGTTCTGGATAAGATAAGATAAAAAAAAAAAATATAATAAATCTTCAAAACCATTGCTTAAAATATTGGGAGCAAACATTTTATACATTATTATTGGCTTCAAGCGGAGTTATCACATACATTCAACGGCGGTGTGTGTGGGAGGAGGACTAGAGCAAAAACCATGCACGTACACATTGCCATGATAACACACACACACACACACACACACACACACACACACACACACACACACACACACACACACACACACACACACGCAATATTGCTCTGATTTCTACTCTGATACGTAACAGGAGTCGGTGATGAAAGCCTCGGATATCCGATAAATCCGTATGAATCCTTATCCGATTACCAGCAGATATTAAGCTGAAGATAATAAAGCTTACCCTCGCCTTTGTAGGGTATTATGATAGGCTCACATTTTGTTGTGTGAGTCCCAGTGTTATCTATTTGTCTATCTGTCTATCTTTATATATATTTGTTTATCTTTCTATCTATCTGTCTATCTGTCTATCTTTATGTATTTTTGTTTATCTATCTATATATTCGTCTATCTGTCTATCTTTATGTATTTTTGTTTATCTATCTATCAATCTATCTATTTATCTAATAGACAGACAGATAAACAGACAGACAGACAGTCAGGTACGCTATCCAAGTGTATGTTTGGTTGGTGTTCATGTTAGTCTTGAGTAAGGTGAGACTCTCCTCGCTCAAGTCGTTTCATTAAGCGCGTAAAAACATTCGAACATTCGCGTTATTTCCAAGTTATCTCGAACGAACCACTGAACCATTACTGCACAATCTCCTTCCCTAATGCAGCTGTGGCGTCTAACAAACCATTATGTTGCACGCAGTTGTATTGATAATGAACACACAATTATTTTCAGTAGACTATAACTACAAAATAACACACATAATCATGATATTCAACATAAAAATGGAATGTAGACTATGATGTTCCAGGTGTGTTTGGTGCATTTTCTTCCTGTTGCAATCCTATCACCATGTACGTACGTTCTCATCCGCCGCACACTTTTCATTGCTAGAAACACCTTTGGGAGCGGCGAGTGCCCGTGTTATGGCTGCTTTCAGATGGAGTTTCAGAATAGGAGAAGCGTAAAGGCTGCTCGTACACACCATCAAGTTAATTTACTCTCTCCTGTCTTTTGATTTCGCCATAATACAACTTCATGTTTCTTACCTTTCGAAATTGTATGGTTATTGTATGAAGTTATTTTTCTTTATATTTCTCACTGTATGTTTTCATCTAAATTCTGTACATCAGCAATATAAAATAAAAAAGGTAGTCCTACTGGCAACCTTATTCCTTCTAGTCTAGTGGGAGCTTTGTGGAAATTTACTGGAAACTTGCTGGAAACTTACTGAAAACTTACTGGAAACTTACTGGAAACTTGCTGGAAACTTACTGGAAACTTATTGGAAACTTACTGGGCACTTACTGGAAACTTACTGGAAACTTATTGGAAACTTACTGGACACTTACTGGAAACTTACTGGAAACTTATTGGAAACTTACTGGACACTTACTGGAAACTTATTGGACACTTACTGGAAACTTACTGGAAACTTACTGGAAACTTACTGGAAACTTACTGGAAACTTATTGGAAACTTACTGGACACTTACTGGAAACTTATTGGAAACTTACTGGAAACTTACTGGAAACTTACTGGAAACTTACTGGAAACTTATTGGAAACTTACTGGACACACTGGAAGCTTACTGGAAACTTACTGAAAACTTACTGGAAACTTACTGGAAACTTATTGGAAACTTACTGGGCACTTACTGGAAACTTACTGGAAACTTACTGGAGTACATGTTCACATGAATCCCCCGAGGAGCAATGAACCGTGTAATAATATGGAGTTATAACGCCTCAACGACCCTCATATTAGCGGGCGACCCTCAATCCCCTTGCTTCAATGGTTTCCCTCCGCCTCATGATTACTTTGTGATTAGTTCCTGTTATCATAATTCCCTTCCATTCCAGGGTTATATAATTCTCCATAAGGATCATGTTATCTTATAAAATTAGGTAAAGACAACCTCTTTTTTGTTGTCAATATATAGGATTAGAATATTAGGGAAGAGAGATTAGTACAGTTTTAAGATACAAGAAAATAATACATAAACCAACTTGAACATTACTTATGAAATTATAGAAGAAAACTATTGCCTTAGTATAATATTAAAACAAATGTAAGATTGCAGTACAGCATCCAGTTTATACTGACGAAGATATATGTTGATTTCATAAGGGAGACAAAGACACAGAGAGACACAGGCACAGACTATGACCAGACAGACGTTCAGGGAGACCAGGGCAGACAAGACCTTTGAGGGAGAACTGCTACTCGACAAGGTGAGGAGATTGCAATATTATAAGTCATGAACGTACATTTAATTCTGCAATATCAACACATGTATTGACTCAAGCTCTATTGTATTGTATTGTATTGTATTGACTCACAACGAAAAGTCCAATAAGAATACTAGAAAACATTAATTCCTTACTTACATATTATTTTCGGATTTTTATAATGAAAACTAAGATGGGTGAGATGCCCCGAACTTAGTGAATCCATTACCATTACGTAACCTCACCTTTAAACGACCTTGACCAAATGCCCTTCACACTGGAACGATCCCATCCTTTTCTTCATTAAAAATCCTAATG
>JAXIVD010000298.1:185000-187935 GCA_036785275.1 Cancer borealis | reverse complement strand
CTATGGATGTGAGGGAGATTGGTCTGTAGTTAATCGGCAGTGATTTACATTTTTTTTTTTTGTATAGGGGTAACATTTGCTAATTTCCAAATGTTGGCGACTCTTCCAGAATTTAAAGATTTATTAAATAGTATTGCAAGAGATTTGCTCTTCTCTAGCCTTCTCCATCACCAGGGTAATGGATGAGGGCCAATGGACATCTTCGGGATCATTAATCTTACGATATCAGTGTCTGTGGTATCAGTGAATGATGAATATTGGAACTATGCTTCATTCCCACAAGGTGCTTTGGGATTCGTTTTCATGACTTCATTGCTTCACATCCGGCTAGTTACATCCTCTCACTGAAGGAGGCTCTGAAAACCTAGACAAGAGAATTACCTACTAGAAGCTCTTGTTTAAATTCTTGTTTACAACGGTAATGGCACTAGTTTCCGGACAGCTAAGGAAAAAATTGCCCGGTTTTTTTTTTTTTTTTTTTGCCTTGTAACTTTTTTCGGTTTCAATTAATTGGACTTATAAAGACAAACATGGAAAGAAGAAGCATTCAGCTTCCATTTAGTGGCTTCAGAATTTTAAAAATCAGAGTCAAGTTATTAAGCCCAAAAAGTGTCTGGGAATTAAAAAGCCCAAAACCTATTTCCCGGACACTGTAACCTATTTCCGTCCAAATCCTTTACTTAGGTCTTTTAAGGTCAAGAGATGACTCAAATTTACAGAGATTGTGTGTTTGTATTGCTTTTATCTATAGTAAAAGTGTATGTAACTTTTATCCATTAATTATGAAACAGTTTTCACTAAAATAAAATATGAAATAATTAACACTAATGCTCATTTTTTTCGCACAGATGGAATCTAATTTTTTTGTGACATAATAAACTAAGAACATATATCTTCCTGAAGAAAATAAGAATAAAACAATCATAGAAAAATGCAAGTTTTATTAATTTAATTCACACTTAGAACTCAACAAATGGTAGAACTAGGCTATATGTTTTAGAACTCGAGAGTGCTACTTTTAAACAAAAAGTTCTTTCAATTTATATTTTAACTATTTTAACTAAAGTTACAACCATAGTTAATACGTTACAACTATTGCATAGTTAATCAAATACAAGTTTTATTAATTAAATTCACACTAATCTAGGGCTTAGCCTACGCTAAGCCTAACCTTTCCTAGTACACAATCCGTACACCTTTCTTTAATTTTAATCCATATACTCTTCCATCCATGGTCCATTCCTAGTACTTCTCTGACAATGTAGTCATTTCATTCTTTATTACAAATGCCACATCTTTATCTTCTTCCTGTTTTGTGATAAGTCTTCTATTGCTTCTTTGAAAAAGTCTACATCAGCCCTTTCTCTATCTGAACGGTTGATCTGGGAAGAAAGAAATGTTTTATTTGATTATAAGCGTAAAACCAGGAGTAGGGATTAGGAGCACACAGTTCTTTGATACCTTTATTGATGCTAAAAGTATTTTTAAATGATTAACTTATCATTAAATGTTATATTGACTTGCATAGCCTTAGATAATATCAAAATGAAATTAAGCTTAGTGTCCTAGCCTAGTCAGTTATACCAGTCAGATACTTTGCTCACCAGACCTAAAAAAGTCATGTACGTAGTACTTTTTCTTCCTTTTTGTGACACCCCTTTTGTCAGAATTTTTGTCATCACAGTCTGTCCAACATTCACATTTCTGTCTGTTCTTTCCAGGTGTTCGTTTTGGTACTGGTCTTTGAATAGTAGAGCTGGTCATCACTACTGACTGGTAATAGGAACACATAGGAAGAACAAACAGCAACAGGCCTACTGGCCCTTACGAGACTGTTTGTGATAGAGACTACACTATCTAATCTAGATTGAAGGATACAGGATAGTAAGGGTGAAGCTTCTTCCACCAGCCACAGCTGGCAGTAAATATACAATATAAAATATAAAATATAAGAAAAAAGCATGGAAATATTTTAGACTAGACTATCACTACTGTCACTACCACTACTGCTACCACTACTTCCTGGCAAACGATGTCAGGCCACTAGCGGCGTCTTCCGAATCGACATTTCGTAAGTAAGGTACATTAGAAAGAACTTGCTCAAAGTTTACTACGTTAACGGATAGTATTTTAGTTGCGGATTGGCTTCTAAATATTTGTCAAGTCTATTTTTGAACGTAGTAATTCTTTTACTGTCGACGAAATTGGCGGGGAGGGAGTTCCAAACGTTAACGATCCGATTGAAAAAGAAATGCTTGGCTTCGTTCGATGTGAATATTTTACCAGTAATCTTAAAAAGTATGACGTCTTCTTGTTATGTTTGATCGATCAAAAGTAATGTAATCTTCTGCATTGATATTATCAAATCCTTTGATCATTTCGATATTTTGTAAGTGATCCCTTTATCTATGTCATTAACATATATCAGGAACAAGACAGGACCAAGCACCGAACCCTATAGTACGCCACTTTTTACGTTTAACCATTGCGAGGAGACACCGTTTAAGACTACTCCCTGCTTACGTTCAGAGAGCCAGTCCTGAAGCCAATTGTAAATGCTACCAGAGATACCGTGAGTCATTAGTTTACTTAGCAATCGTTGATGAGGTACTTTATCAAAGGCCTTTTGAAAATCCAGATATATGACATCTACTGGTCTGCTTTCATCGTATGTGTCAAAAACATTGTGGAAGAAGTCTAAAAAGTTCGTTAAACATGAACGTTTATTCCGAAAACCATGCTGTGAGGGTTTTATTATATCGTTGTCTTCAAGGAATTTCACCACATTGTCACGAATGATTGTCTCCATTAATTTACATACAACTGACGTCAGACTAATTGGCTTATAATTTCCGGGTTGTGACTTGTCCCCCTTTTTGAAGATTGGTGTTACATTTGCACGTTTCCAATCTGATGGAACTTTACCATCTCTTAA